>RXPK01000233.1:466244-639748 GCA_004143645.1 Protaetia brevitarsis | reverse complement strand
TGAGTTTGGCAATGCTGCATCCTTCTTCTACATAAACAGCTTTAATTTGATATGCGACCGGAACATGGTTTAGAAGAATGAAAACAGAAATCGATTTTCCTCCAAAATGCTTCAGACAGATTTCGAATAGAATCAACCCGTATTGGTGGCGTTCAAAATACATGGAAGCGATAGCCTCGAAGACCTTCCACGCGATTAATATGTAGATTCGCGAAAAAGAATAATCACTTTTTGTTTGTTTTTACGATATCGGTGATTTTGCTCCGATGAAATCCATTTACTTCGGAAAACTTTACGAGATTTCCTCCCCCATAAAGCGTACCCGATGCAATTTCGCCGAGACGTATATTTAATACAAAGGACCGAAGGTTCCATATTTTATCGGAACGATTTATCTAGAATGCACTTACACACCGAGGAGAGTCGCACACAACGCGTGCGACAGAAAGCAACGACGAGACGGCTAAGTGATCGCCCAGCTATATATATATATGGGGTGAAGTGAGCACACCGTGTTATAATGGGGTAAACCGCGTTGTTATGCGCTGATTTCACACCGTTATCTGATAACGAACCCTCTCGGATCTCTCTCCGGACCGTTTGGGCGTCTCTCTCGCACGCCCAGCACCGGATCGGACGTCGGCTGGCGTAACTAGTTTACGGTATAACGGGAGCCGCACACTTAACTGCCGTCGCAATATTATATTCTATTATGTTTTGATTCCGGCTCTCCTTCGACGGTTTCGGCATAACCGAACTTAATCGAATCGATATATTTAAATGAACGCGTTCGATGGCTTTCAATAACCCGATATTTGATTACTTACGGGGAGTTTCTGGTGTAAATTAAGCCGTGTTTAGATTGTGGAATGGATAGATATGGAGAAACTTGGGCGGAAATTAAATGAAAATAGTTTGCCTTTAGTATAGATACAATTAATTAATGAATCTATCTAATGTATAACGTACATAAGGTCGTGCAGGATGTATGAGGAAAAATATTTGGGTTTGAACAGGAAATTTATTAATTTTTATACAAAAACATAATAAAACCATATTCCCTAATTCCTTGTATTTATGGCAAACAAAAATGTGCTATTATTTGATTAAATTTGTGCTACTTTTGTGGGTTTCCTATAAAGAATTGTTTTGTTACTTGTTAGTTGATGATGTTACAAATTACAAAGCGGAAATATTATGTAAACGATTTGAATTTCATCTTTTGTCCTATTTTTTTTATTGTTAGTCTACTAGAATCTACTGGTGTGTTGAGTGGAGTAATAACTTAACTGATTCTTCGAATTTTACTTTTATATTTAGAATCGTTTATCTTTAATAAGTCATTTCATGCACGTAGTAGTTCTTATGCTTTTGTTTAGCATCGTTTTTTGTTGTCCTTTCATCTAGTCAGATCTTTCCTTTGCTGTGGTGATGAATAATTTCGCGATGTACGACTTACGCAGCGAAAATTATTCATACCATGGCGTGAGTTGAGCTAGGTTGGTGGTTAACTGTTCTTCGATTTTACTCTCAATTAGAGTTTAGAATCGCTTTTAATCTTTATAAGTATTCATTGAAACGCGGTTGCTTCTTTTCTTGTGTTTAGCATCGTTTTTAGTTATCCTTCATCTAGTCAGATTCCCTTCCTTTGCTGTGGTGGCTGAAATAATCTTCGCTGAGTGTACCCGACTTACTCAGCGAGATTATTCATCACATGGCGTATAGTTGAGCTAGGTTGGGTGGCTTAAACTGTTCTTTCGAATTTTAACTCTTCAATTAAGTTTTAGAATCGCTTTTTATCTTTAATAGTTCATTCATTGCAACGCGGTGTTTCTTTTCTTTTGTTTAGCATCGTTTTTAGTTATCCTTTCATCTAGTCAGATTCCTTTCCTTTGCTGTGGTGATGAATAATCTTCGCTGAGATGTACCGACTTACTCAGCGAAGATTATCATCAACCATGGCGTATAGTTTGAGCTAGGTTGGTGGCTTAACTGTTCTTCGAATTTTAATCTTCAATTAGAGTTTTAGAATCGCTTTTATTATTTAAATAGTTCATTCATTGCAACGCGGTGTTTCTTTTCTTTTGTTTAGCATCGTTTTTAGTTATCCTTTCATCTAGTCAGATTCCTTTCCTTTGCTGTGGTGATGAATAATCTTCGCTGAGTGTACCGACTTACTCAGCGAAGATTATTCATCACCATGGCGTATAGTTGAGCTAGGTTGGTGGCTTAACTGTTCTTCGAATTTTACTCTTCAATTAGAGTTTTTAGAATCGCTTTTTATCTTTAATAAGTTCATTCATTGCAAACGCGGTGTTTCTTTTCTTTTGTTTAGCATCGTTTTTAGTTATCCTTTCATCTAGTCAGATTCCTTTCCTTTGCTGTGGTGATGAATAATCTTCGCTGAGTGTACCGACTTACTCAGCGAAGATTATTCATCACCATGGCGTATAGTTGAGCTAGGTTGGTGGCTTAACTGTTCTTCGAATTTTACTCTTCAATTAGAGTTTTAGAATCGCTTTTTATCTTTAATAAGTTCATTCATTGCAACGCGGTGTTTCTTTTCTTTTGTTTAGCATCGTGTTTTAGTTATCTTTCCATCTAGTCAGATTCCTTCCTTTGCTGTGGTGATGAATAATTTTCGCTGAGTGTACCGACTTACTCAGCGAAGATTATTCATCACCATGGCGTATAGTTGAGCTAGGTTGGTGGCTTAACTGTTCTTCGAATTTTACTCTTCAATTAGAGTTTTAGAATCGCTTTTTTTTTTTTAATAAGTTCATTCATTGCAACGCGGTGTTTCTTTTCTTTTGTTTAGCATCGTTTTTAGTTATCCTTTCATCTAGTCAGATTCCTTTCCTTTGCTGTGGTGATGAATAATCTTCGCTGAGTTACCGACTTTACTCAGCGAAGATTATTCATCACCATGGCCGTATAGTTGAGCTAGGTTGGTGGCTTAACTGTTCTTTCGAATTTTACTCCTTCAAATTAGAGTTTTAGAATTCGCTTTTTTATCTTTAATAAGTTCATTCATTGCAACGCGGTGTTTCTTTTCTTTTGTTTAGCATCGTTTTTAGTTATCCTTTCATCTAGTCAGATTCCTTTCCTTTGCTGTGGTGATAAATAATCTTCGCTTGAGTGTACCGACTTACTCAGCGAAGATTATTCATCACCATGGCGTATAGTTGAGCTAGGTTGGTGGCTTAACTGTTCTTCGAATTTTACTCTTCAATTAGAGTTTTAGAATCGCTTTTTATCTTTAATAAGTTCATTCATTGCAACGCGGTGTTTCTTTTCTTTTGTTTAGCATCGTTTTTAGTTATCCTTTCATCTAGTCAGATTCCTTTCCTTTGCTGTGGTGATGAATAATCTTCGCTGAGTGTACCGACTTACTCAGCGAAGATTATTCATCACCATGGCGTATAGTTGAGCTAGGTTGGTGGCTTAACTGTTCTTCGAATTTTACTCTTCAATTAGAGTTTTAGAATCGCTTTTTATCTTTAATAAGTTCATTCTTTGCAACGTAGTATTTATTTTCTTTTGTTTAGCATCATTTTTTGTTGTCCTTTCATCTAGTCAGTTTCCTTTCCTTTGCTGTGGTAATGAATAATCTTCGCTGAGTGTACCGACTTACTCAGCGAAGATTATTCATGACCATGGCGTGTAGTTGAGCTAGGTTGGTGGCTTAACTGTTCTTCGAATTTTACTTTTCAATTAGAGTTTTAGAATCGCTTTTTTTATCTTTAATAAGTTCATTCTTTGCAACATAGTATTTCTTTTCTTTTGTTTAGCATCGTTTTTTGTTGTCCTTTCATCTAGTCAGATTCCTGTCCTTTGCTGTGGTGATGAATAATCTTCGCTGAGTGTACCGACTTACTCAGCGAAGATTATTCATCACCATGGCGTATAGTTGAGCTAGGTTGGTGGCTTAACTGTTCTTCGAATTTTACTTTTCAATTAAAGTTTCAGAATTGCTTTTTATCTTTAATAAGTTCATTCTTTGCAACGTAGTATTTATTTTCTTTTGTTTAGCATCGTTTTTTGTTGTCCTTTCATCTAGTCAGTTTCCTTTCCTTTGCTGTGGTAATGAATAATCTTCGCTGAGTGTACCGACTTACTCAGCGAAGATTATTCATCACCATGGCGTGTAGTTGAGCTAGGTTGGTGGCTTAACTGTTCTTCGAATTTTACTTTTCAATTAGAGTTTTAGAATCGCTTTTTTTATCTTTAATAAGTTCATTCTTTGCAACATAGTATTTCTTTTCTTTTGTTTAGCATCGTTTTTTGTTGTCCTTTCATCTAGTCAGATTCCTTTCCTTTGCTGTGGTGATGAATAATCTTCGCTGAGGTTACCGACTTACTCACCGAAGATTATTTTATTTTATTTTATCTTTAATAAGTTCACTCTTTGCAACGTAGCGCTTCTTTTCTTTTGTTTAGCATCGGTTTTAGTTGAACTTCTCGGGGGGTGACGTTTGTCACCACCAGTCGCTCCGAATTTCGTTTGATTTCTATGCTCTGCGTGCGATGCGCATGTGTGTTGGACGACTGCGCTTGGCGTAACTTGGTTTTCTGGCGATGCACGAGCTCACGTCGTGTGAAATGTTACAGTTTAATTTTTAGCACATCATCTGTTAAATCTTAAGTTTTGATTTAAAATTTGTGCGCCATTGTTATGGGATCAGTTTGCACCATTCATCAAATATATTAATTTGCTCGGATGAGCATTAATATCTTCGATGTTGACGGATTTATGTCAGCGTGAGTAAGTTCACTTGGTGAATTCCGAGTTGGTATAGCATCTTATACGTATTTTCTTGTAGGCTCGTTAGATACAGTCAACCTTTTGTCCACCTAATAGATCTCTATAGTTTTCTATTTGATGCTGCGCGGGTCTAAACTGAGTGGCGCTATTTAGTAGATACAACGAATCCTTGCCGTCTCCATTCTAGCTGAGTTGATATACTTTCTTAATTCTTCTCCTGTTGTATATAATAAATTCATTCGGAAATTCAAAGAAACTGCGACCATCGTTAAAATCAGAATTTATCTTGCAAGAGCGAATGGCACAATAGCATGATGCCCATTGGCATCTACTTTCATGATTATTTCGCTAACAATACACTGAGAAAAATGGGCTAAGTAAAGTGTTTATTTCATAAAAAATTATTTACAATGGATAAAGTTTTACATGGAACTATTCTCGTTAATTAATACCTGCAACTAAACCCAGTTTCCTGAATGCAAGTTGTTACTGTAAATAGTGCTTTTATTAATGGCTATTACACAGCGTACCTGACAAATTTGTGGTAAGTAACGTATTACTTATGACTACTAGTATTGTATCTAACTACAGTACATGGTTAGTAGAAGTAACAACAATGCTGATCGCTATTAAACTCATGTATTTTCTTAAATAGGTAACAACTTGCCACAACTATGATTATTTGAATTTTGCTGCCACCCCGTGATTATTTTACTATTCCTGATTGGCTAATGCGGTGGAGTAATGAAATAGTCCCCGAGACCGCTACGCGCGCAGGCGCGGGCTAGCGTCAAGTAAGGGTTACCGACGTGAGAAAAGGTCGTCAAAAAAGGGTGTGCAAGGAGGACAGCCATTGTAGGCCAGTTGGAACGCAAATATATTAAAAAGCATTATTTAACCAATCGGATGTTTCAAGATTGCTGTTTTAAACCACGTGGTGGGATATTTGAATTCCCCATCATTGTGATGATATCTGTGCCCGCTGGTGAAGTTAAAGTGTGGATGCCGTCGCTACCTGAGTGATCCAACAGTCCAAGTGCCACCTGCAGTTAGGGATACCCCGACGAAGTAGCCGTTTTCCAGGCGATCACCACACATAACCGCCACGTACGCCGACAGAGGATCAAGTCGCCGAGACAACGCCCAGTGCAAAGAATCAACAGAAACCGCAAGTTTACCGCCTATATTATTTCTTTGTTTGTTATTAGTTGTAACTTCAAAGCCATATTTCTCTTTGTGCTTTGTTTAGATTTCAATAATTTCAATAACTAAATAACGTTTCAAGGGGGCCCCATTTACCTTATCTTTTATTTTTGCTTTATTCATTTTTTCATTATTTAAGGAATATATTTTATGAGTCATTACGTTGTAAATTATTAAAAAAAAACTGTTGTTAAAGTGAAACCAATATCTTTCATTCATATCAGGTAGTCACTGTGTTTGTCCTATACAAAATAAAACTATTGCTAATAATACTGCTTTTTTTTTCTTAAGTAATAAGTATTATGTACCATTTTTAGCAAGTGAAATGCGACTTTAATCTTCGATTATTAATGCAATCGAAGCTACAGCAGACTGGATAGTAACTAAAAATTATTTTCAAACAATTATGAATTACGCATTGCTCGGTACGCAGTACTTATAATTGCGGTTGCATAAATAATCGAAGATATGTGGATCTTTTTTTTGTACTTTATCAGTTATTCACACAGAGTACACAGTAAGCTACTTAATAAATATTCACTAAGCTTCCTTGTTTCCTATACTATCTATACTTGAACAACAAATTTAAGGTAAGTATGTTGTATATTTACAGCAAATCATTACTTTCTATATATCAGGTATTTAGTGAACGTGCATTAACGATATTCTTTCCTTATCACAAGTAATCTAAATAGCTTGTATTAATTATGAAGGTGTGATAGTTGTTATAGAATAGTTCACTCACAGCAATACACCTACTACTTGACAATGGCAAATCTTTGCTTACTGCAACTACATATATTCTTTAGTTTAACTACTTCAGTTTAATTATCATAAGTAACTTCATAAGTTACCGGTATGAAGCAGACCGTAAGTAATTTAAATTGCTTCTTGTTAGTATCAATGATTAGGATCTCTTTTTTACTAGTGCTAAGTAATCTGTGCTTTTGTCCCCTATTCAGCTGAACTTTTTACTTATGATAATTGTATTTTTATTTATGATTATTAATTTTTTTCTCAGTGTATAATATATAATAAAGCATGTAAATATTATGGCCACTAAGATTACCGTTTACACACAATGCATCTTATCAACGTTCATTAATTGTAACGGCAAATACTTAATTTTAGACAGCCTGTATAACTGTTTCATGAAGCATTTAAAATCTTAGTGTTACTGCTTTTCTTTGTTACCGCATACGTAGGTGTCTTTTTGCATTTTGTCGTAAAAATAAGTGTTTACATTTTATTTCAATTTTTCAAACGAGAACAACCTGGCTCATTTGACCAACAAGGAATTATCTTTATTTTGATACCCTATCTCACATTAATACACCGATCCAATATTTATTAAGCATTCTTTTTTGTCAAAACGAAAAATAACTTACCCAAGAAACTTATCGTAAACTCCATATAGCAGCCATAAGCGAGTCGAGTTGCTTCTGAAAATGCTCTTGAATATTTATTACAGAAGTGGAATTGTGGGTTTATATTTCTTTTTTCCGCATGACCGAAGCGGGAAAACTTTCCCATTTGTTATAAATTATGTATAATACATACGATTTGTCGGACTGTGTAGAATGTATTTTCATATTTTGATCCGAGTCGATGCCGCTTTGTCGCTGACGTTCTCTCTTCATACATGCATACTAGAAGTTATTCTTCGGTGAGACTGCGATTCAATTTATCCCTCAAACATTGGGCAGTAAATATTTATTTACGCCCACTTTCATCGGTAGAGTTTCCGTGTTTATTTTTTACTACTTTTCCGAAGTGTTGTATGCACGTTTATAAATGCCGCTGTTTTATCGATTTTTTTTTCTGTCATAGTGTTAGTGGCAAGGATTCTAACTTAAAGTTCGCAAGTTACCATAATTACTGTAAATTACCGTACATGCACCAGCATATTTTCTGCGACCGAAAAAAAAAAATGAAGAAATAAACGTAAACATAGCATTTACACAACTCATGTAGGTATAAATCTAGTTGAAAGCGAGGGAGAAATATTATGCACTTTAAGCATACAGCTACACTCGCAATATACACGGTAAAATGTCAACCTTTATCAAAGTCGTCAGAGTACGGCACGTAACAAGAAAAATTAGAAGGTAATTATCGCGAATTAAGCCAGAGTAATTACGTTCCGAAAACATGACGTAAGGGAACTCGTAAATAATAAACTCCTGGACAGGTATTATTGCAGCTATTGCGTTTTACGCTTGTGAGGGGAAAGAATTATTGTAGGATGCATTTGAAATTTATATCGTACTGATTAAATAAAAGCGATATGCGAAAATGCATCTTAGTTACAAGGAAGCTATTAGTTAAAGTGTTGGGTTAGCAATATTTTCATGATTTTGTTTCGTAATTGAAAATATAATGTTGGCAGATATTGCAAGGAGTATTAACGCCTTGATTATGAAATTTGTCCTAAATATGACTTTGGTTAATCAGCTGTCATTAGTAATGGATGTGAATGGATGTATGACTAAATGTACAATACTGTAGCACCACCTTTAATTATAAATTTGCAATATGATTCAAACATAGACGACGATTTTCCAGATGATTGAATCACAAATGATGATTTATGAAATACGGTGTATTTCATAAATTCTTTTATAACTTTATTGTGTACTGCAAACTAATTATTATTATAAATAAAGTTGAGAGAGAGAATAGAAATTTGTGCGAGTCAATCAAAAATTATAATAAATGTAAAATAAGAAATTTATTACAATACATAAAAAAAAATAAGTACAAAATTCAAATATTCCTGATTGGTAATAAAATTTAAATTATTCCTATCTTAAATCTAATAAACTGATTAATTTTGGTTAGCTTCTATTTAAAATTAGAATATATCGCGCAAAATACGTATATGAATGTTAACAATTATGTTAAAAACCATATTGCACTTTAATATTTTATATAGGGGAAATATTTTGGGGCTTTGCCCTGTTAATTTCCCAGAATGAAATAAAATAAAAAAAATAAAAAATAAAAAAATACATTTTTCAAGATATTTTTATAATTTTTAACAGTAGAATTAATTTGTTCTTTTGTCTTTAAGTTATTATGTGTTTTATTAATTAAAAATTCTCTAAAAAAAATTCTTACTGTAATTTCTTTCCCGAAATAAAATCTTAACGTTATCAAAGTTAAATTTACTTAAAAAATTCATAAAAGGGCTATAGATCTTTCAGTAGATTAATGGCACATTTCAGTAGGTCATAGTTGAAATCAGAAGGTTTATTTAAAAAATCTGAAACCGTCAATATTAACATTAAAGTATATACTCTGTAACAAAATACACATTTAATAACCAACAATTGGCTATAAATTAAAATTTAATCGGAATCAGTACACGAAGAATAGTTGTATCGTTTACATATATGTAATTTTTTGAAACCTCATTTGATAAATCAACATTGTGATAATTTACATCTTTTTAGATGTCTCATTACATGCTGTCAGATGAGAAAATAATATAATAATGGTTCAACAAATACTATAATTGCAAAAAAACGAAAATTAGATACTTACAGATTTTGAGGTACTGGTTTCCACATACAACTTTAAATTCCATGGTTGAACTAGCAATTGCCGAAAGGTAATACTCTTGTCGGCATGCGCTAAAGATGCCGTAACCTTGTCGGCTTGCGCAGAGATTTTTATTCGTGGAATTTGACATTTGTAATTTGCGTCAAAGGAATAAATGTAAAAATAATTTTAGAATTCGAGAAAATATTTCAAGAGGATGAAGACGTGTGGGAAATCAAAACGGTTTGATTGTGCAAATATATTATTCGCATTGTGCGATAGTTTCAGCACTTTCATCTTTATCAAACTAAAATTATTAATCAACTTATTTTTGAATATTATTTTTTTTTTCAATATAGATGCATTTGTTCGTATTTTTATTTGAATAATGTTTCGTATTTTTTAGATTTTACAATGAAATATATACTCTGAGGAATTTTATTCTAAATATCTTTTTAAAATTTGCAACACAGTATCTCATTTATGAAATGTTACTTTAAATGTCAAAGGTTGTGAAATTAATATCAGGGGATAATGGAAGCAAGCATAGCTCTAGACAATAAAAGATCTAATGCATTTTATTTCATCAAAATGAATGATTATCATAATACGTATTTGAGAAACATAATAAAACTAATATTGCAAACGGGAATAATTTAGAAAAAAGGAACTTGTAAGTATGTGTATTGTGTCACTTATTCTACAGGTAATTCTCAATATATGCGACAAACTTTAAGAGCTGATTCCTGAGATTATTTTGATCATAAAAGTTCATATGAGTATATATCCAAAACAGTTTGGTTTTAAAGTTATTGAATGTTTAATAATAAATTCTGAACTATGACTAAGACGATATAATATCACAGTTGGTTCTTGAAAAACTATTGTGTTGAGAGGGAATTGTTTATTTGTCATTTCAATATTTGTCAATAGTTGTCAGAGTATTCATTCAGTTTATTGCCAGTTTCTGTTTTCTAAAATGAATTACACGAATGCTGAGATGTGTGATATGCATTTCGTTTACGGTCTTGCCAATGGAAATTCGCGTGCTGCTAGACGTCTTTATGAAGAACGATACCCGAACCGTGTTATCCCGCATCATTCAATATTTGCCCGTTTTCACCAACGTCTTAGTGAAACGTGAAATTTAAAAAAACGGACGACTGATAACGGGCACCCATCTACAGTGAGAACTCCACAAGTTGAAGAAATGGTACTAAATTAAATCGAGGTACATCCTACTACAAGCACCAGAAAAATTGCATTTGCTTTAAACATTAGTCAGGCCACAGTTTGGAGAATATTGGAAGATCAATTGTTGTATCCATATCACATTCAAAGGTGGCTTTTTGTCAATGGTTTTAACACAAAATTGCACAAAATCCTGACTATTTAGCTCAAATATTCTTCACCGACCTTCTCTAGCAACGTGATTATTAATTTTCATAATAATCACCTAAGGGCCGAAGAAAATCCGCACGAACTAGTGAATGCCCGTCATCAACATCAATTCTCTGTCAATTCGAATACCTCTGGTATTTATAATAGCTTTTTTTAAAAAATATGAACCTGCTCATGCTCAAAATAAATACTAGAGGTAAAGTCAATACGCGGTTGTTACCTCCCACAACTCATTTAGCTAAGATACAAAGACAAGCGGTGTTGGCATTGGATTTAGTTTTATCATCTACCAGTAAATTAAGTCATGCAATTTAAAGTCTTAGAACTACCTTGTTTAAAAGAATGTTTTTAATACACTGTTGAAAATTTTAACACTTTTTGACTAATTTAATAGTCAGGAGAGGTCCACACTCTTTCATGTTATTTGTTTCGAGACTATAGAAGTTTAAATTTGCGAGCAAAGATAGTCAATTATTGTCTATTTGCTAAGGGTTATTTTGTCCAACTGACACGTGGAATTTTATAAAATACTTCTAGTCACATTTTATTTGATCTAGACTAGACAAATTACTAGCTGTTTAATAAATGAATGCGATCTGTTGATTGTTTTTACACCATTTTCTAAAACATAACGTCTTTTTAATATGGAACTCCTATTTCTTAGTGCTTATAATATCTCTCCTTAAGACGTTTTCCAATTATAAATATGCAAAACCACTCATTCACAAGTTTTGGTTTTCAACTAAACTACCAATTTTAAAATGATTTTGTGAGAACTCTTATAAAATTAAGTGTATGTTTATGCTATTTGATCAAGTCTAAACTAATTGCGTAAATAGATGTTCCTAATACATCTTTAAGATGTTGTAATTTTTTTATGCCCACTGGATTTAACCGTTTAATAACACGAGGTTACACTTCGCAAGTCAGTCACATTTGGTGGTTGTTTGAATATTTAATACGGAGAATCAAAACACGAAAACAGATACACGTGCAAATGCAGGTGTGTTGCGTATAATGCAATACTGTATTACAACTAGGTGGGTTTCTATTATTTCTATCCGAGGGAAAAATTCTGATTGGTTGACGCTTCTGACTGTCTAGAAAAATAGTCAATCCTCATATCTGAACAAAGAATTCACACGAAATTCTAGTCATTCCTGTTCTATTAAATACGCGTAGTCAACTCGTCTGGCAAAGTTTGGAAAAATCAACACTAAAATATTTGACTAACGCAAAATTAACGCCAACACCGTAATATTTTCAACAGTGTACTGTAACAGACTTTTTCAAAAAGCCTCTGAAACTATAATTTTTCCCATTTATTATTTATTTACCTGTTTTTGTTATACTTTCTATGTGTGTATATGTTATATGACTTGCACCTACCATGGATTGCTTTTGTATTATTGTTATTTGTAATTTTATGACGTGTTCTACGCTAATCTAATGGCATCCTGGAAATAAATCTATATTATTATTATTATTATTATTATTTAGAACGGACTCGCCAGTCAATACGACGGAGGATAGAAGCTTGTATTGCAGTTGAGGGCGGTCATTTTCAACAGTTAGTATAAGTTAATTTTGCTTTACTAATTATTTTGTTAATAATTTATAATAAAAACATTAATTATGTTAACTTACTATTAAACATTGTACAACTTTAGAACTAAGCTATTTTGGACATATGTTCTTATGAACTTTTATGATCAAAATAACCCCAGGAATCAGCGCTCAAAGTTTGTCGCGTATATTGAGAATCACCCTGTATAATATAAACTGCGAAAGATGTCAAAGTTTGTATCTATAAAATATATTATGAATATTTTTATAGATTTTGTACGAAATATTGTCCTATATATCAGGTGGCGCTTAATCCAATGGCGTATTCAGCTCTTTTGTAAAAAAATGCTTATTAGTTTTGCATTTCCATTTCTGTATCCTTGGATTTTCTAAGAAAAAAATGTGATTTTTTTTTCAGAAATGCAGCTTTTTACGCGCTAAAATTAAAAAAAAAGAGTTGATCAAAAACAGGCAATCAATACAAATTTTATGGGAGTGTTCCACTTCAAACCGGAAGCGCACAGATCATGATATTTGAATCACCCTGTATATCTTTCAAAGAAAAATACAATCAGGATCTCTTTCTATGGCGCTTTCATATATTTACGCACACAAAAAGCGAAGTGAATTTACCGTATGATTCTCTACTTTTCGCACGGGTACATTCCGAAAATAAAATCAAAAGAAAAAACATAGAAAAAAGCACGCGTTAGGAAAAAACGACGCGTCTATCTGCGGTTTGAACGCCGGCGAATCGTTTTGATAGATGCCGAAACAAACGCCACTGCATCACCCGCCCGCGTAAACGTAACGTAAAAGGCAAAACGAAAAAAAACGAAAAAAAAAAACGTTTCCTATTTAAATGAAACGTGAAAAGTTCAATTCGACATAAACAATAGTCCCGCGGAGATCGTGGGAGAGGGGAACGTCGCGACGGCGAACCCAGAGAGAGGGCTCCCGTCACAATATTTCCACACGAGGAATGAATATACGCGTACGTACGAAGTGCGAGCGAGAAAGCGAGTGCCGTATCCGAAATACATAGTGTATAACCCATACTACGCGAGCGTCGGTGGTCCTCCGTGTGCAAATCTGCCGTCAGGCCGATTCAATTACGATCTTATCTACAAAATAGATGACAGTTATTTCCATGAAAGGGCAATACCAGTAAGGATCACGGTCGCGACTTGTCCCAGGCCGGAACCGGGCGATTCTCGCCCTAAAGGGCGGTCATGCGACGGGAACATGTCAACCTAAAGACGTTTTTCATTTTATTTAATTTCGTATGTAACCAGAAGATGACACCGTAGCTCTCTCACTGCGCCGGTTGCGGTCTACGCTGTGGCCGTTTTGTGTTTTTGTTTGCCCTCGTAATGGATATTCTTCTTGGCGCGTTTGAACGTATGAAAGGGAACGCGAACGACTGACTGGAAGCGGACGACGGGGGTGCGAGGGTGAGTCAGACGAGGGGGGGCCCCCGCTTTTATAATCAATGCTTAAATGAGTTTGCGTTTCGAAATAGCACCGGCTATCGGTTTAATCTCTGCTCGCATATTTCATTGCGAATATATGTATTTTTTTTCAGTTCTTTTTTTTTTAGCCCGCTGCTGTTTTTGTTTTATTTTTCCCCTTGGCGTGCCTAGATCACGATAGATACCAATCGGAATTAAAAGAATTTAAATCTATTTTATATCGTATTATATACCTATCTCATTTATATTTTTCTACCAGTAGTATCTAGGTTGCCGTGGTGGCTGTACGAGGTATTTCTTCAATTCTCAATACAATATCTCTATTTCACTAAATATTGAATTTATATAATTTTAATTTAGATTTGATTTACTTTTATTTATTTGCTTGCTTGGTTCCATTGTTTACAAAAAAAATTGTATGGAAAGCGTCAAAAGCAGTTTAAAAAATGTAAAATGGTATAAAGAAAAAAGAGCAAAAAAGTACACAGGAAGTGTACACCTTCTCACAGGAAAAATCGGGACACCAGAATCCTAAATTTTAAAATTTCTTGGGTGTAAATGCAGCTTTCAGAGCACTAATCAAAGCCATAAATCACTTTCTTTGTGTGTATTATTGCGATCAAAGGTAAAGACTAAAAATTTAAACAGAAATATAAATATATAAAGAGAAAAAGGTTTATACATTAAATAAACACATTGGAATTTCGATGGCGGTGTTTCCTTGGAAATACCGAATACGGAAATATTAATGCAAAAAAATACATAAGAAATAAACATAAGTATATGTATTTAACTTGTTTGATGTTATGTAGAGATAATTCTTTTTTTAAGAAAATATATGGCGATGGGATTTTAACATTATATTACCTATTACTACGATATTAGTTACTTAATTTGATTTATGCTCGCCAGTATTGCTTTAGCAATAGACAATATATTCAATCAGCCTCCTGGAGTTTTGAAACAATGTGATTTTCACATTGATTATTACACTATTATTGATGTATTCATTATTGTTATTGTTTAGTATGCTTAAATATTGTATTACCACAAAATATTTTTCTGTGTTTTAAAAAATTACCAAAAACAGTTTAAGATTATTTACAACATTTTTACAGCAATTAATTTCGCAAAGAAATTATTTATTTTATTAATCCGTTTATTGTATTTTCAAGAAATATATCTTAATTATCGCCTGTGTAATCCAATGACGTTCTACTTTATTGAAATATAGCTAACACTTTTGGTCTGTAACACAGCTTCAGGCAGTAGCAACGAAAAAGTATTAAATGTATCAAATTCAAAAATAAATATATATTTTAGCACTAACTGAGATTGACGAACAATATGCTTTCTTACAAATGTTTGTTATGTATTATAAATCCAATAATATTTTAAATAATTGTTAATAAACATGTGCTACATAAAAACAGTTTGTAAAGAGACCCAGTATTGGCCATATCTCAAGAAAATAGATCAACGACGTTAGATTACACAGGCGATAGCTAAAATATATTTCCTGAAAATACAATAAACGGAGGGTTCATAAAATAAATAATTTCTTTGCGAACTTAATTGCTTTATTTAAGAATTTTATAAATAATCTTAAACCTGGTTTTGGTAATTTTTTTATAGATAGAAGGAAACTTTATAGTAATACAATATTTAAGAATATTAAACAACAATAGTAATTAATACATCAATAATAGTAGCAATGAATCTGTGAAAATCACATTATCCCAAAACTGAGGAGGCTGACTGACATATTGTCTATTGCTAAACTAATACTCGCGAGCATAAATCGAAGTAAGTAACTAATATCAAAGCAGCACTAACAAGTAACATAACATTAAATAATAAAATCTCATCACCACATGTTTTCTTAAAAAAGAATTATCTCTGCATAACATCAAACAAGTTAAATACATATATATTTCTAAATGAAGCTGTCTATTCAAGAGTTCTTTTTGTTGTTATGTATTTTTTTTCATTGGTATTTCTAAAAGGAAACGCCGCCACCGAAACTCAGATTTGTTTATTCTATACATAAACCATTTTCTTTCTATATATTTATTTTTCTGTTTAAATTTCTAGTCGTTACCTTTGATCGCAGTAATATACATAATTAAGTGATTTATGGATATGATAAGTGAATACGTCCTCCGAAAGTTGCATTTACAATCAAGAAATTTTAAAATTCTGAATTGTGGGTGTCCCGATTTTTCATGTGAGAAGTGTACATCGTCAAAATAGAGAGATATGGTTTGATAATTGTGTGCAAGTTCATACTGTTCAAAGAACTCCTTGTAACGGCGCTTAGCGAACACCGCACATTCGAAAATGAACAAACCAAACGCCGTAAGTAGTTGATTCTGCTTAAAAATTATCCTGCACGTATCTCGGGCTTTCAGGTTAAAGATGCTGCGGATACATTTTTTTTGCCCAAGATGATGAGAAGTCATTTAATGCATTACTTACTTTTGTATTAATAAAGACACTGTAGATACCGATAAAATGCACAATTTATTGTTTAATAACGGATCTCAGGTTGAATAACAACATGTGTGCAACAATTAAATCTACAAGCAAATAGTATCCAGTATATTTTGGATTTCTTTAAATTTCAGTTTTAATTAAAAACAATATTCAAATTTCCCACTTTCCCATATATTAAGTCAAGCTCTACAATACCAACCTATACATCATTTATACATACAGTTAGGATAACTAATCTCAATATTATGAAATGCAAGCCACTCATTTACACAGAAATTTAAATATTAATCATACGAAATACCTTAAATTCTTCTTAACATACATTCAAATATCTTAAACGAAATTTCTTCGCAGTGACAAATCAAATATACTCATTGTCAGTGACATTAGAAGTTATTACACTGAGAAAAATGGGCTGAAGTAAAGTGTTGTACTTGATAAAAAATGATTTATTATAGATAAAATTTTACTTGGAACTATTCTCGTTAAGTAATACCTGCAACTAAACCCTGTTTCCTGAATGCAAGTTGTTACTGTAAATAGTGCTTTTATTAACGGCTATTACACAGCCTATATGACGAATTTGTGGTAAGTAACGTATTACTTATGACTACTGGTACTGTATCTAACTACAGCACATGCTTAGTAGAAGTAACAACAATGCTGATCGCTATTAAACTCATGTATTTTCTTATATAGGTTAACAACTTGCCACAACTATGATTATTTGAGTTTTGCTGCCACCCCGTGATTTTTTTACTATTCCTGATTGGCTAATGCGCGAGTAATGAAATAGTCCCAAGACTCGCTACGCGCGCAGCTTAGCTAACCCATCGTAAAAGATACCAACGAAAGAAGAAGGTCAAACCTACAAGAATCGGAGTGGCAAGAGTCAGGTTTAAACGACGTGGTGGGATATTTGAATTCCCCGTCATTGTGATCATATCTGCGCCCGCTGGTGAAGTTAAAGTGTGGATGTCGTCGCTACCTGAGTGACAATCCAAATGCCACCTGCAGTTGGGGATACCCCGACGAAGTAGCCGTTTTCGAGGCGATCACCGGACATAACCTCCACGTACTCCGACAGAGGATCAACTCGCCGAGACAACGCCCAGTGCAAAGAACCAACAGAAACCGCAAGTTTACCGCCTAGGTATATTATTTCTTTATTTGTTATTAGTTGTAACTTCAAAGCCATATTTCTCTTTGTCCTTTGTTTAGATTTCAATAATTTCAATAACTAAATAACGTTTCAATGGGCCCCATTTATCTTATCTTTTATTATTGCTTTGTTCATTTTTTTTCATTATTAAGGAATATATTTTATGTCATTACGTTGTAAATTATTTAAAAAAAAACTGTTGTTAAAGTGAAACCAATATCTTTCATTCATATCAGGTAGTACTGTGTTTGTCCTATACAAAATAAAACTATTACTAATAATACTGCTTTTTTTCTTAAGTAATAAGTATTAGGTACCATCTTTAGCAAAATAAATGCGAATTTAATCTTCAATTATTAATGCAATCGAAGCTACAGCACACTGAATAGTAATTAAAAATTATTTGCAAACAATTTTCAATTACGCATTGCTCGGTACGCAGTACTTATAGTTGCGGTTGCATAAATAATCGAAGATTTGCGGAACTTTTTTTTTGTACTTTATCAGTTATTCCCACAGAGTATATAGTAAGCTACTTAATAAATATTCACTAAACTTCCTCGTTTCCTACACTACCTATAGTTGAACAACAAATTTAAGGTAAGTATATTGTATATTTATAGCAAACCATTACCTTCTATATATCAGGTATTTAGTGAACGTGCATTAATGATACTCTTTCCTTATCACAAGTAATCTAAATAGCTTGTATTAATTATGAAGGTGTGATAGCTGTTATAGAATAGTTCACTCACAGCAATACACCTACTACTTCACAAGGGCAAATCTTTGCTTACTGCAACTACATATATTCTTTGGTTTAACTACTTCAGTTTAATTATCACAAGTTACCGGTATGAAGCAGACCGTAAGTAACTTAGATTGCTTCATATTAGTATCAGTGTTTAGGATCTCCTTTTTTACTAGTGCTAAGTAATCTGTGCTTTTGTCCCCTATCCAGCTGAACTTTTTACTTACGATAATTGTATTTTTATTTATGATTATTCAATTTGTTTCTGTGTGTATTGGTCTCCATTGGATTGGATAAATGTGTATAAAAATGAATCATAAATATAGTCCTTTCCAATCTTGTTTTATTGAGTATAATCTTTTATACATGTTTCGGCCTGAGGCCATCTTCAGAAAAAGATATGTCGATAAAAAATATACGATGAAACAGGTCCGTAAATTTTTAAAGTCATACAAATATCACGTTGCATGTGTTATAATGCATAAAGTAAAAGGATACGAAATTTAAAAACAATAAAATATTGAAACGCACACAAACATATTAAAAATTAGAAGTGGTATTAAAACCGCATGCATTTAACACTTCCGATGTCAATAAGTATTTACTAGCATCGATTTTCTCTGTGTGATTTTTATTAATTAAATGAAGGTCGGAGAGGGAAAAAAAAAAACAAGAAGGCGCTCTCATACAACGATGTGAAATTTTACTTTCTATTTCCTCTGAATCGATTCTTCTAAAAATCATTTTAGGTGTAAAGTTAACACAATCAATTCCCATACGCTCTCCCACTTGAATTAGTTCGATTCCGGAAAACCCGTCAGAATGAAAAAAAAAAAAAATCTGTTATTTTTCGATTAAAACGTATTTCGTATCCGCAATAATTTCATTCTCGCGAGATCGTCCGACATTTAGGCGAACCGAAACAGGGTCCGTTATAGGTTTGGAATTGAACAGGGAGCGATGAATTAACGCGTCGCGCGATGTGCGGGTGCTTTTGGCGCTATCGTTAGCAGGTCTCTCTCTCTGCGAGTTTGTGTGTGTGTGTGTATGTGTATGGAAAGGCAGAAGTGTCAGTGGATGGGCCGTAGAAGCTCTCGCTGATTGACGGTTCGGTCGGGGCACTTTCATAATAACGATGACCCGATCTAGCACTTACCGACCCTAAATATTTAATTTAAAAGCCAATAAAAGAAGTGTTTGTCATAAAAAGCGAAAATATGTATTATTGGAAGTGTGCAAGCGTGTTTTGAAGGGGAAGGGGAAGTAGTGGGAGGAGAGAAAGAGATAAGGGGAGGGGGGGGAGATGAAGAGGTCTTTTAATGTTTGATGAAAATTTCAGGCTAAATAACCGCAATATTGCATACAAATCTGTACAGTGTGTGTCACGACGAGCTTCCATTAAAAGTTTATGGAGAAGCAAACAAATGCGAGATTTAAAATTTTTTGTAGTGAGTCTGTGGATGTAGGTTAGTTCGGCTAAAATATTTTCGACTTCCGGTAATGTTCCCTAATACCGGAAGTAGTTGCCAACTTTGTTATTTCAAATGAAAATGTAGTATTTTTATTTCAAATTTGGATTCTATTCTGAATTTTAGGTCGAGTTTATCCAATATACCATGCCTTTAATATTTATGCTTTACAAGATATTCGCTTTTTTTAAATAATTTTGTAATATGCAGTGATCCACAAACTTTTAAGTTACTTGCAGTTGGCACAGTTGATTTTTTTAATTTTCATTGTAAACAATATTCACCAAATGGGGTATCTATTTCCAATAAAGAATTTAAGAAATTTTAAACTGATTGCAGGTAAACAGGGAGAAAAAGGAAAGATCTTCAATTAGTGATAACTCATCTTTTTTAAATAGCAATCCCTAACTTTCTTTGCGCCAATCGATTGTCCGTCAAAAAATACGTATAAATGTTAAAAACTATTTTTGGCTGGAATTAATGCTTTAGGAGATGCATGCAGTTATCCTCCTTAGTAACTGTTCGTGCGTTGCGCGCTGAATTGATTACGCATCTAATTCATTTATAGTTTTTCTAATTCTGTCAAACATATCTGCTTTCGTAGTAACTAGGTCTTTGTAAACAGAATTTTTAAGATAACCCCACAAGAAGAAATCTAGTGGCGTTAAGTCGGGAGATCTTGGAGGATATTTGAAGGGACCGTTGGTCGCCATCCATCTATCCTCGAACATTTCTCTGAGGGTACGCCATATTTGGTCGGTATTATGTGGCGGAGCGCCATCCATCTGGTACCACGTATTCTGATCTTCTTGCGGTAGAAGACGTAGCGATACAAAAATAACATTGCGTAATATTTCTTCATATAGTGCACCAGTTAAATTATCGTCATAGAAGAAGACAGATCGAATTCTGTCATTTTTTATAGCGAAAACACGTTGAAGCTCCAAGCGTTTTGAAAATTCCGCTCTCTAATTACACTGTTGAAAATATTACGGTGTTGGCGTTAATTTTGCGCTAGTCAAATATTTTAGTGTTGATTTTTACAACCTTTGCCAGACGAATTGACTGCATGTGTTTAGTAGAACAGAAATTACTAGAATTTGGTGTGAATTCTTTGTTCAGATATGAGGATTTATTATTTTCTCTAGACATTCAGAAGCATCAACCAATCAGAATTTTTCCCTCGGATAGAAATATAGAAACCCCATCTAATCTAATACAGTATTGCATTATACGCACCACCTGCATTGCACGTGTATCTGTTTTCGAGTTTTTTTCTGCGTATTAACATATCCAAACAAACCACCCAATGTGACTGACCTGCAAAGTGTAACCTTGTGTTATTAAATGTTAATTCCAGTGGGCATAAAAAAAATCAACATCTTAAGATGTTTGGAACAACTATTTACGTAATTAGTTCAGATTTGAATCAAATAGCATAAACATTCACTTAATTTTATAATGGTTCTCAAAAAATTCATTTTTAAAATTAGTACGTTTAGTTGAAACCAAACTTGTGAATGAGTGGTTTTGCATATTTATAATTGAGAAAAACGTCTTAAAGAGAGATATAGCACTAAGAAATAGGAGTTGCATATTAAAAGACGTTATGTTTAGAAAAATGGTGTTAAACACCCAATAGATCGCATTCATTTAGTTAAACAGCTAGTAAATTTGTCTAGTCTAGATCAAATAAAATGTGACTAGAAGTATTTTATAATTCCACGTGTTAGTTGGACAAAATAACCCCTTAGCAATAGGCAATACTTGACTATCTTTGTTCGTCAAATTTAAACTTCTATAGTTCTCGACAAAATAACACGAAAACAGTGTGGACCTCTCCTGACTATTAAATTAGTCAAAAAAGTGTTAAAATTTTCAACAGTGTACTCGAGGATTCTTGGAAGACCAAAAATGAGAATTGTGTCGATTATACATTCCCCCATTGCTGAATTTAGCTTCATCGGTCCAAATAATATTGTTTAAAAACATATCATCTTCTTGCGTTTGAACTAGAAACTACTCGCAGAATTCTCTTCGACGACTAATATCCAATGGTTCCATGTGTTGAACTAAATTAAATTTAAAAAGGCACCATTTATGTTTTTTTCAAAACTCTGTGAATTGTTTTAGAGGAAACTCTTATCGCTACTTCTGCATCCTGTTTCGAATTTGTAGTATATGCCCTAAAATAAGCTAGCACAGTGTTTTCTGTGAGGTCGTTGTTCACTAACGGTTTCAATTTCGCTAATTTTTTGTAAATGATCCAAAATTTTTGCAATTATTGAGCAATTGCTTAACCGTGTCCTTAGTAGGTTTTGGCCTGTTAGGGTATTTCTCAATGAAAAGTCGACAAGTCCTACTAATAATCCCCTGACATTCTCCATATGTAATAATTAAATTTAAATAGTCTTCATTTGAAAATTGTAGGCGTGACATTTTTATTAATATTCAGGTATGCGTTAGTACGTATTTATGTCTCAACGTGGTCTCTATTAATCTTCGAATTTGTCACTTTGACAGATATGTGACAGATGCATATATTTTTCATTATTACATTACCAAACAATGTAATGTCATGGCCACCTAGAACCGACACATGTACTCGTAATGATTATGCTGCGACAGTTTTTCTAAAATATCTCCTAAACCATTCATTTCAGCTGAAAACGGTTTTTAACACTTATACCTATTTTTTGACGGACAATCAATTGGCGCAGAGAAATTTAGGGGTTGCTATTAAAAAAAAATGAGTGATCACAAATTGAAGGTCTTTTCTTTTACCCCCTCTCTTCCTGCAGTCAATTCAATATTTTTTAATTTGTTTGTTGGAAATAGACACCCCATTTGGGGGATGTTATTTACAATGAAAATGAAAAAAAAATACACTGTACCAACTGTAAGCAACTTAAAAGTTCGTGAACCACTGCATAACACAAAATTATTCAAAAAAAGCAAATATCTTGTAAAGCATAAAGATTAAGTGCGTAGTATGTTAGATAAACTTGACCTAAAATTCAGTATATAATCCAAATTTGAAATAAAAATACTATCTTTCCATTTGAAATAATAAAGTTGACAGCTACTTCCGGTATAAGGGAACATTACCGGAAGTCAAGAATTTTAGCTAAACTAACCTACACCCACAGACTTACTACAAACAAAAATCTCACATTTATTTACTTCTCCATAAACTTTTAATGGAAGCTCATCGTGACACACACTGTATAGACAATCAAATATTAGATACTTCTACATACAAGTATAGTTGGTATTAGAAAACTTACAACAACTACTTACAACGTGGCGAGAGACGAACAAAAGCTAACCCACAAACAAAACAAACCACAAAACAAAAATCTCACCACCAAATGGCGGTCGACTATTTAATAACATAGTTTTCCATTTTATATTATGAAACTAACCGGTGGTTCGCCAACAGTGGCGCTGAATTCGTAATGTAAATGTACAGGTCTCTCATCGCGCCACCCGCACCAGTCCCATTACATTAAGTAAAATGCATTTCATGTATTTTTTCGCCTGCGAGCGCGGATAAATTTATATACCTTCGGCGAGTGTATATCATCAATTAATTTTGTTCCCTACTTTATTTATTACGGGTAACGGGCTATCCGGGAAAAAAAAAATACGTGATAGAATGGACGATCGGACTGGTCACAGTCGGAAACAATCCGAATGCATCAATTAATTTTTCAGTTCGCCGGATTTAACAAACACTAAAACCGTTTTATTTTATTTCATGGCATTTTCAGGAACATCAGTGAAACTATGAATCGGTAGCGGCGTTATTTTATTAATGTTTTCTTTTTAAATAATAATGAAGTTTTATTATTTTGTAAGAATTATATAATCCAACAGTGTAAGAATTCGAAATTCCATCCTGTATAATGCAAGTATTTAAATTCATTTTATTAATAGGTACCGTGGCATTTGCTGAGTAGCGTCTACTTAACAGGAAACAATAGTCTATTTTCGTTTAAAGACTCGCGTAATTAAAATAATATGGTATTACTTTGTATGTTATCTGCTTCTTTGTTTATTGTATGTTACATTTGCCGTTCAGCAGTTCCCACGTTCCTCTCAAGTAGGACGTCTGAAACTCAGAAAAATAACGCCTTCGGTCATACTTGCGCCCTCCTGTAAAGAGAAGCGAAACTAGTTATCGGTGCGAAATGACGTCACAATCAAAGTTTATAAAAACCCTTAACATAGCTGTTTTGAATGAATTAATTTCGTGGTCTTCGTTACAGTTAAGGTAAAAGCACGCGTCTCTAATTTTGTATCGGGCGTTTCTAAAACTTTAGTATCTTCTGGATGACAGCTGAGAGATTTCTAGGAAAACTACATACTTATATACAGGTTGTTTTCTCGCACTATCTTTTTCTCGCAATCTATTGTAGCTAGACTAATGCCACCAAAAAATTAATAACGAAATCCCACCTAAAGAATTACAGGAAAATATTTTTAACTTCTGGAAACTTTCCATTATACCGGAAGTGGATAGCAATTTTCTTATTTTAAATGGAATCATATGTTTTGTCTTACCTCAGTGAATTCTACAGATTATTTGAATACAAATTTCACTAACGTTCTCTATCCCTAAATTCAACTGTTTTCGAGATATTTACGATTTTGTCAAAATTTTGACGTTTGCATCTCTTTCGACGTACCATATTTCGTAAACCGTTAAAGATAATGATGTTGTTTTACTAGTATCCAAGAAAAATGGTTATCCGTACCAAATTCTGTCAAAAGAAGCCATAAAATTATCGTACAGATAATCAGATATAAAATAAGTTTTATTGGACCCGATATTGGATGCTCTTTTTTCAAGCGAATTAAAAATGTTGTGTCAAATGTTAATAATACTTAATTCCTTGCTGTGTACTGATTGTAATAAATGAACTTGCAAAATGAAATTAACAAGGAAAAACAAAATTTAAATTAGCTAACTCAACGGATAAAATTTAAAGAGGCCGCAAAAGAACAATTAACCTCAGAGTTACCCTCGCGAATTAAAACTTGAATCTAACCACGAAAAGTAAAATGTGAGCGAAAAAAATCTGACTTTCTTATTTACCCCAAAAATTGAAAAGGTTTAATTAAAAATAAAAGAACAGAATTTTCAACCCAACGAAGATAATTAACAATCAAAATTTTTATTCAAAAAGGGTTAATTATAATTTGTGCAGAAAAAAAAAACCGTGAACTGAAGGTTCTGGCCTAAATTTAAAAACTGCACTTGATTCTAAATTACAATAGGACAATGCTATTTCCCATACAAAGCAAGAGATTAGTTTGTTCAGGAAGATAATCCTAAATATACCAATACAATCCACGTGGTTTCAACAAAATAAAATAAATTCGTGGACAAACACACGAAATTATACAAAAATGAAAACTAAATGCAAGAACAATGCTTTTACTCACCCAACCGAGGTGATAAATAAAATAAAACGTAACAGCAAAATAGAAAAACGGAAAAATTAACTCTCTAAACTTATAATGAGAAAAATTAAACTGAAAACATATCTTCCTTCACAGAAGTAATAAATGATCTTATATCTATAATGTGCACACATCAATATAATAACAATTATTATAAAGCGAATTCCTTGATGGACGAAAAATTCACAGAAAACAAATCTCTATATCAAATGAATTAACAAAATGGCAGCAAAATTTTAAAAATACATGTACTCACCTTAAAGTCAACCAAGGAACTGCCTGACAAAATTCTACAGTCGTTTTTCTAACAAAAACAACGCAGACGTACAAACAATACGCCAACATTCAAAAGACAAATAAATGAATGGAATTAATTAAAAAAAAAAAACTGAACACTTAATTAAATAAATCATACAATAAACTCATTAACGTACTTTTAATTTTTTTTTAACTCCCTTAATTCAGCAATCTGCCCGCGGGCAATAAGCTTTTGCTTTGACATATTAACATGAATAGAATGGCTCCAGTGAGCCACTCTGCTTAATTATAACCTAAAGTTTTTTTGCGTCCTTATATAAATAAATAACTAAATACATTGGCTAAAGAAATCTGTTAAGTAAGTCTTTAGGTGTAAACCTTTCTAATCGTCGCACTTCGTCACACTGCACAAACAGTTGATTGGCTAATGTGGGTGATTACTTCCTTTACCGGGGCTAGTGGGATATCACGTAGGATAACTTCATTGGTCACATAACGGGGAGCATCGACGATGGCACGCAAAACCTTGTTCTGGAACTCTGTAGGATGGCGATGTTAGAGTTGCTGGCGGTACCCCATAGTTGTATCCCATATGTCCAGACTGGTTTTAAGATGGCTTTGTAAATTAAAATCTTGTTATCAAAGGATAATTGCGATTTTCGACCAATGATCCAATACATTTGTTTGAGTTTAATGCCCAATTGTTTGCGTTTTGTGAATATATGTTTTTGCCAGGATAGTCTCCTATCTAGGTGAATGCCTAAGTATTTAGCCTCGTTAGCTTGCGGGAGTTCGCAGTTATTAACTTTAACTGGCGGACATGTTCCTCTGCGCTTTGTGAATGTAACATGTATAGATTTAGATTCATTGGCCTTCATTCGCCATTTCTTTAACCAGTCCTGGATCTTATTGAGGCTGATCTGAAGATTCCTCGAAGCCGATATTGGATCTGAGTGGGAGGCAAGTACCGCTGTATCGTCCGCAAACGTTGCCACAATAGTGAATCTTGTTGTTGGTAGGTCACTCGTGTATAAAAGATAAAGGATAGGTCCCAATACACTCCCTTGCGGTACACCAGAGTGGATAGAATAGATGTCAGAGTATTGATTGTTCTGTTTGACTAGGAAACACCTATCGGACAGGTAGGATTTTAATAGTAGATAATGAAGGAGGGCAGATTTTTCCTTAGTTTGTAGTACAGCCCCATATGCCAAACCTTATCAAAAGCCTGTGTAATATCTAGAAAGGCTGCTGAGCAATACCTTTTAGCTTCAAGATCTTTATTTATTTTTTTGACAATTCTGTGAACCTGCTCAATGGTGCCATGTTTGTCCCGAAAGCCGAATTGGTGTTTCGGAATTATATTTCATTCTTCAATGATTAGTTTCAGTTTTTTTACATAGATCTTCTCAAACACCTTCGAGAGCATTGGCAGTAAGCTAATAGGCCTATAGGAGGTGACGTCAGAAGTCTTTTTACCTGGCTTTGGAATCATGATTATTTGGGCTGCTTTCCACTGACTTGGGAAGTAAGATAGTCGAAGTATTGCGTTGAATATAAATATGATAAGTTTAATACATGTTGCAGATAGTTCTTGTAAAATCTTCCCGGTAATCAGATCAAACCCAGGCGCCTTTTTTATGCTGATTTCTTTTAGAATTGTGTTTCTAACTTCGCGTTCTTTGATCTTTTCGATTGGCAGTTCCATCTGGAATGGAGCCTCTAGGAATTGACTTATTTCTTCTTCAACTTCCTTCATAGCTTTAGATTGGAACGATTCGAAAACTGTTTGCAAATGTTTAACAAATACTTCTCTTTTAGCTTTGTCGTTTCTTGCCCATTGGTTATTTTGATCTCTGATTGGTGGATCAGCTTGCGGTGGTCTTTTTAACTTGCTAATTGCCCTCCAAAGGGAATGATCAGTCGTTTCAGTTGGTGTTAGACTTTGTAAATACTGTTGTATGTTTTGATTTTTTAGTTTCAAAAGCAATTCTTTCAGTTCTTTGATTGCTCTGTTTAGGTTACTCTTATTGGGCTCGTTTCTTTCTTGTTGCCATTTATTCCTCAATTGTCGTTTCTCGGCAATTTTCTGTAACACAATAAGGTAGTTCCTCCTGATGGGTATTGAGTATCTAAATTTGAGAAAACTCTCTCTCGGAACATTGATAAATGGCTGACCGGAGTAAACAAGACAAAATCTATGCAACTAAAAATACACTCGCGAAAAAACGGGGTGTCTACCACAGCAGTATTGTTTATGCATGAAACATAGATATAAAGATGCTGTGGGTTTCATAGATTTAAACTTATTTCTTATGCGCAAAATTTATTTCAGGTGTTCAGAAACAAATTATCCAGATAAACATATGTTTGACCACACCACATTTCTAACACTTATACTTATAATATGTAATTCATCTAAAGCGACTTATTTAATCATAATAAATTAGCGTTGTTAATTTAAACGGCCCCGATCAACTCCTAAAGAGATTAGAACGACACGCAGAAATCCCCAATCAAATATGCAAAACTTGAGAGAAGCCCTCGGAACTTCCAGAGGACGATTCGGAATTCCGTTTCAGTAGTGGCGTAGTATCTAAAGTAGGTTTAAAGTTAAAGGCTGCAGTTTGTGAAATAATCTTATGTAAATCTGTCGGGGCTTAAAGGCGGCAGCGGCTGCCGGAGCGTATACGCGCGAGCGAGACACAAAATCCGAGCCGGCTAGATCGTAGTAGTAGGAAGCGAGACGGTAGATAAGAGCAGCCGCGTGTAGGAAGTATAAGAGAGAAGAGGCGGAGAAGATGAAGAATAGAGGCATTTAGCGACGGGTAAAGTTGTACTCCACCTGGTCGTTTCCCAGATTATTTAAACGTTTCTTAATACAGGCCATTATTTAAGATCGCAACATGCTAATTAGAAAAGGATGGAAGAGTCTTCCTGTCCCGCTTCCCCTCGTGTTTATAGAAAACGTGCAGTCTGATATCTTAATTAAGTCTCTCTTTCTCTTAATGTATTATACAAACCTTTAGCGCCGGTTTCACCCCGTACGCGCTTCCAAGGCACAAAATGGGGGTTGAGGGGGTGCAACGCGTTTTCATTAATCGGTAATCTCTGGCGACTTTTGTAAATTATCAAAAAAAGTTTCACTACATTGTCGGTGACGTTATCATTAAGTAAGTGTAATTAGGTAGATATAGTCTACAGTAAAATACAAAATGCGTTTTACTGAAAATAATTCCTTGGCAATGGATGTGGACTGTATAGGGTGTTTTCAAAGCAATCTGAGATATTGTAGTGGGTGATTTGTGTTATTTATTTTTATGGCGAGAGTCATAAACAGAGTACGAAAGCAAGGAAGAAATTAGATCAAAGGGAACCAAAAAGAACACTGGAATAATACAATCAGGCAAACTCATGGTGAGGCTGAAGCACTATTGCAGGTCAGTAGAAATCATCTTCGCATCGTAGAAGGTCTGCTAACACTGTGTACTGAAAGGACATTATAGAAAATTGGAATCAACATTGGAGATACCAACTGCAAACTGTGTAATAAGATGAGACAAAAGAGGTTCTGGACACAAGGAAACAGGCAAGAGTTATGACAATACGCGGATCTATATTCGAACAGAAGACGTGACAAAAAGAGCTATGATCAAAGAAGAAGCGATTAAAGCATGTCAAAAAAATTCAGCTTTATGAAAGAATTCGCCAGAAAGCTTAGTAACAAGAGAGAATGGGATCAAAACAACATCTTAAAATTTAGTAGAAATGCCATCAAATGGTACACTGATGGCTCCAAAACGCCAGAGAGAACAACTGGAGAAGGATTATATACACACTATTGAAAGATGCCTCAATATTGACAGGAATTACTAAAAGTCAGAGATTATCATTCAGTCTGATAGTCAAGAAGCCATCAAGGCGCTGGACTCACACGAAATCAGTTCCAAGATAGTCTGGGAATGTCTAGGAAAATTAAACGAGCTAGGCAAGAGGAATAAAATAACGCTTCTGTGGATTCCGTGTCACGCAGAAGTGAAAGAAAACGATATAACTGATAATTTGCAAAAAAGGAGCTGTAATACCATTCGTAGAGCCTTTTGAAAATAAGCAGAAGCATAATACCGAAGAAATTGAAAAACGAAATGGAGCAGAGAAAATCCAATTATTGAGAGAATCTCCAGGCAAACGGACAAGCTAAAACTCCTTTCGGAATGCAGCAACCCGACTGAGAACAATATTCGCAAGTATACTTTCAGGATATTGCAAACTAAAAGCACATTTGAGTAAGCTTGGATCAGCAAAGGAATCTGATTGTAGGTTTTGTAGAGAAACACCCATCCATCTTCTCTGTACACAACCATAGTACATCGATTGGTGTTCTACGACGAAGCCGGAGCGGTTATCCGGTGTGGTAGAACGGCAATCCGTTGGACTGTAACGGCTATCCACCTCGGCCACCATTAGCCGTTACACCATATGTGAGTTTTTCTGATGCAAAATAAAAAAAACGATAGCCGTTCTGACCTTGTCTCCCCAAAGCTAAGTAAAACGGACTCCAGAAAAGACTATTTTGTCACGTGTCGTTTTAATAGAAAATCAATTTGTTTTAATTTTAAGTGAAATTTATGTAGCATAAATTGTTAATTTCGAATTTCTAATTCATTTTTTGTGCAATTGTATATAGTATACCCGTAGTTCTGTTTTTTTTTTTTTGTAACGTGTTTGGTTTAAGTTTCTCTTCACCGCGCGTCGTCCGCGAAAGCATCGTCCCTACGCGCTACAAAGTCGGTTTACGCAGAATCTGACCCCCACTCGCGACCGCGTAGCGGGGACAGTCGGAGGCCTATCAAAGCCGTCACGAATCGCGTACCGGAGAGAGACTCCGTTTTCCGCTCTCCGCCCGCTGTGTTGAGCGCATGGCATCCGTTTGATTCCGCGTATTACGTTACGAGTTTCGGCTTCAGGACTGCACCTCACGTATTCTCCTCTTAATCCCGTGTATTACGCTACGAGTGTCGGCTTCAGGACTGCACCTCACGTAATCTCCGCTTAATTCCATGTATTACGTTACGAGTGTCGGCTTTAGAGCTGCACTTCACGTAATGTCCGCCCAATTCCGTGTATTACGTTACGAGTGTCGGCCTTAGGGCTGCACCTCACGTAATCTCTGCTTAATTCCGCATTCGAGTGTCAGCAAATTGCAGATCTCCATTCCTTTTTTTACATATATGAATTCTTAGGTTAATTTGTATCGCGAGTTTCCATTCTTAATTCAAGTTTTTGCGAATTAAAAATCACACAGCACGAAACGGCACGATTAGTCCAGTTCATTTCTGTAAGTTATAGAGCGTGAGTTCACTATTTTAGTCATTATTGAAAGTGCGAATTTACTAGTTCAGTTATCGCTATTCGTTTATTCCTTAAGTAATTAGAATCATCAACGGCGTCAAACCGTTTCATATTATCGCTTTCGTTACACGCATTTGCAATATTATTATTCAATTTAATATTCGCACAAGAGTGTATATGCATTTTTATTTATATATTTCTATGTAAATACAGAATTCACCTGTTTACATCTGTGTTTTTTTTTTGTCCAACCGTTGTTTTGCGAAATAAACATTCTTATATTTAAAGCACTTATTATTTCACTATATCACAGAAAATTGCGTATATACTGGGCAAGAAGAAGCATTGCAATTTAGAATCACTTGCAGTTTTTAGATTTAGGCCAGAACCTTCTGTTCACGGTTTTTTTCTGCTCAAATTGTATTTAACTTTTTTTCTTTTTTTTATAATAAAGTTGATTGGTACTTAGCTTCATTAGGTTAAAAATTCTGTTTTTTTATTTTTAATTAAACCTTTTCCATTTTTGGGGTATTTAAGAAAGTCAGATTTCTTTCACCCACATTTTACTTTTCTTGCTTAAATTCAAGTTTTAATTCGCGAGGGTAACTCTGAGGTTAATTGTTCTTTTGCGCCCTTTTAAATTTGTCCATTGAGCTAGCTAATTTAATTTGATTTTTTTTCTTAATTCATTTTGCATTTTCAAACTCAGTCAGTACACAGCAGTGCGCAATCATTTCTGCGTGCACTTGAGGACAAGCGATGCAGGGAGTTTTCCTATTAATTGTACAAGCCGCGAAGTATTTAGGAAAGTTTAAAATTAAAAATCGTCGATCGAGTAAAGATAATTAAGGCGACATTACGATTATCGAACTTGATCACATGGCAGAAAAAAAAGCGACGTGACAATTTGTACAGCCTAATAATCACTTAATAGTTCGCCAAATAACACGCATTTAGAAAAAAAAAAAGCATATTATAAATATAAACAACGTTAAACCTATCATTCAGAGTTATTTATTTTGTACCAACGAAGAGGCAAACAAAGAATTTGTCAGGAGGCACTTTGAAGAGCATCCTGTTTTATTATGAACCAATAAGGACATAATTCTTTTACCTCGAAAACATGAGTACTTAGGTCACATGCGCATAAGGGTAAAGATTTCCCAAACATTCAAGATACATAAACACATATTCTATTTCATTTTAATGTATTTCTATTTTGACATCGTTTTCCTGGCACCCTGTATATACAATTTCAGTATATCCTCAAATCAAAGAGAATCCTCCGCGTCCACAAAAGGGGAGGCGATCGAGAAAGGTTCCATTAGCGCGGACAACTGACTGCTGGTTATTTCAGGTCGGAAAAATGGAAGAACAGTGTTCCCATCTCCCCGGTGACAATAGTGTTCTCAGGCTATTTCACTTATTTAACCTAATAACCGCACGGTTTTGGTCTTATTTTCATCGGTAACTCCCCACGTTTGGAACAGCGCCGAAGTGGGATTTTCGGTTTTTCCGGTTGATGTTCGAATCTACGGCGCTAATGCATCTATCTATTATTTCTGCTAATTCTCACCGTAGGAGAATTATCCGCGTGGATTGCGCTTATTGTCGTTTTATTTCCGATAGTTTTTAAATCAATGTCTACAAGTTTAGTAGTTTGAAAGCAAATGAGAAAAAAAAATGCTTTCTATTTGTGTGCCGAAAATAACTTTATATCTTGATTGCGTTGTTGGGTAAATTATGAATTACAGGTAACATTTACATATTTTATGTAATGTGAGCTACATCTCTGAGTGCCGTTACAAAAGTACAAATGGTCAACTTAAAGGCCATGAAGCTTAGCATACATACACATAAAAAAATAATTACTCAATTTGAATATAAATGCATCCACATTAAATATAATATAACTTCCTATATAAGCAAGAAGATGATGTATTTATATTGAGAATAAAATTTGTTCAGTTGTCGAAATGAATTTGCTAGACATTATCATTATGAACATATAATATTTTCACCACAAACATAATTATTTTAGATTTCAGTAAACAGATTTTCTCAACTGGAAACTATCATATTTATGCCTTAATAATTTATGTACTTTTGATAGAAGTATATAAAAGTATTATTTGAAGTATTGCCACTATTTGCTTCCAAAATATAAGTATATCGAACTGATAATACTTACCTGCTTAATCTAAGCATTTCTACTATTCAAGGGTAATATATAATTAGCCACTAATTTTGTGTCTGTAACACCAAAAAACCTCGGTAGGGGAAACTTAGTAAATAAAGAAATATTATGTTTTTAAATAAATTTACTGTCATACTTTATAGTTTTACAATGTTTGGGAGAAGGTAGTGAATCGGGGTACTCCAGGAGCGCGCGCGGGATATTGATGCGTAGAGGTATAGATGTTATGCGTGTCCGTCGTTGCGACCGGTGTTCTCGGGATACTACCCACTCAATGCCTGGGCCTGGTATCTGGTCGGCGTTGCTTACTGATATAATTTCAATCAGTATAATAATTTGCTGGTATTACCTACTGAAAACTAATAACTAGCGAATACCTACATATGTTTGTGAATGTACACACCTACCATGTTCATATATTATCGACACAATGGCGCTCACTCTAAATAATATTCCAAAGTAGTAATCTTTTAATATTAGATAACACGTACGTACTTACCTTCGAATATTTTAATAATAGCATCTGTGCATCAGCGCCATTCCACCCCATTCTCTAAGTAGCTGTGAAACGGCTGGGGTATCCATTTAGATTTACTTACACTCACAACCAACAACACTGTTCGCTGGTCAACCTTTTGGTCTGGCGTCTGTTTTTACAGACGCCAAGTAAAGTGTATGTATATGCAAAACCCCCTAAACTAAAAATGAGGGAACCAATGACAGATAAGTTTTAGTGCAATAAATGGTGGGGTAAAATTAGTTTCAAATGTTTCAATATTATGGTCATTTCAATTTGATATTTCATGTTTTCAGTACAAAACATTTAATAATTTTATATAGTAATTCATTATACCAAACGTATAAGGGATTTTATTTTGAATCTACAGACTTTCTCCTTATGATTGCATAGATTTATTTCTTACAACAATAACAATGTTCATTTGGAGGAAGTATACTTCAATGCAAATATTTATACTACTTGTTCTAAGAGTTATATTGTGTTTTCAGAGAATTTACTCTTATGTTCTAACCAACAAGATTTAGTTCATTTCAATATATATTAAGTTTCGATTTCTGAATAAATAAAAATATTCAGATTGATATGTACCAATATTCAGAATTAGCTACATGTGCCTCCGAATATACTTTCTTCCACTATACTGCGACACAATTTCAACAACATCTAGAAAATAAGTGAAAAGAACTCGCCTGCTTCACTTGAACAGCTGCTCCACTGCATCAGTGGTACATTACCTAAAGCCGAATCCATAATGATTACAGCCCATCATTTAAACAATATTTACAATTTGGACATAAAACTAGTATTTCTTTGTCTGTAATTGTGCCGACTTTATACGAAAGAAGTAGTTTTCTTTGTTCAGTTTACATTTGATATGATAAATGAAGCAGTCAAAATATTTTGATGTCTGTAGCTATTTTTGTAGGAGTTTCAAAGCTCCTTAAAAATCAAACACTGAATGAACAAGAACCAGAATCTTCAACGAAAGAAACTGAATGTTCAAGAGGATGGATTGACCAATTCAAACAAAGATATGACATCCAATATGAAAAAATGCATGACGAATCTGCTAGTGTAAATTTAGAAATCACAAAATTTCACCAAGACTTAAGCAAAAATACGATTAACGTGATTTTTCTAATGGCGACGAAATTAAGCTAGATAAAATGACGCCCGATAGAAGTTTATCATCCCACTACAACAACTTCATGAGCGGTATTATATATATAAAAAAAATCATTGAGAACGCGGTTGCAAAAAAAAGTTCTTTATCATGATACATGCCCATTTTGTAAAGGAAGTTGAAATATATATAATTTAAATCTCTAGTTTATAAAATTCATTATATTTTAAATTTAAAAAGATGTATGTATTTGAATTTTATGGAGAATCATATAAAGATTGTCTCTAAGAAAGAAGGAACATTTCTTAAAGATCACTTTGTTTCAAATTTCTAGACATATTAAATAACGTTGATTGAAAACAATGAGGGATAATTTAAAGCAAAACAAAAAGCCATTAAAAATATAGAGTTTATAGAATAGTTTTAGTCCTCTGCTATAATAATCAAGAACAAAACAAAATTTAATTTTTGACCCAAATTATTTCTTTTAAACTAATTAGATCATTATGGCATCAGAGATATACCGTTTAAAATTGTTTCAATCTTATCTAGGTGATCGCAAACAAGTGGTGGATCTAAATCAATATGTTTCTAGTACTTTAAATATTTGCTTAGGTGTCCCTCAAGGTTCGAAACTTGCTCCTATTTTTTCATTATATTTGTTAATGATTTTATACTTAACTTAGATACCGGCCATTCTATTATGTTCGCTGATGTTACTCTAGTCAACAAAGGTGAAACAATGCCTTTTTTACTTACTTATGAAAATAAATCGTTTGAGACTGTTACGAACTGGTTTGCAGCTAATAAATTGAAATTAAATTCTGATGAGACTCAAAAATTATTTTTTTCGTTGAAAAGGGGTAATATTAAAACTGGAAGCATCATATAAATGAATTATGTTCTAAACTTAATGCTTGGTGTTATCAAAGAAGAAGGATAATAGATTTCACAGATGTTAATGTTGCATTATTACTATATTATGCCAATTTTTTTTAATTTAGTTAATTTTATGGGGAGCTTCACCATTCGCTATTAGAGTTTTCAAAATTCAAAAAAAAGATTATTAGGATCATTAGCAGAGTATCACCTACCGAACATTCTAAATCACTTTTTAGGAACCTTGGGGTGTTGACCGTACCCTGTCTGTACATCCCAAATTGTTTAATATATGTTAAAGAAAATTTCAATACTTTTAAACAACGCTTACACTTACATAAATACGATACAAGGGCAAATATAAATTTAGAGATTCCGTGCCATCGAGTAAAGGTGACTCAACTTTCTACGCGCTACCAAGTCATCAAATTTTTCAATAACATACCTCTTAAGTACAGGGAGATACCGATCAATACCTTCAAGAGTATCCTTAATATACATTAGTATATTAAAATTTTCGTTTCTCTACCATTTTCAATTATAAATAATTTATGTATATTTCAAGCTTCATATATTAAGCATGTATTTTTCTTTTTCATTTTTTATTTTTTTCTTTAATCTTCTTTCTTTCATTTATTTTACTTCAGTTCTTATTTTTTTCTTTGTTTTTGTTGACTTTCTGTATGTAATAGTGATTACTTTGGAAATAAAACTTATCTTATCTTATGTAGTGACTTAAACATGGCAATGATTTTTTATATTTTCTATTAACGTTTTAATCAATAAATTTTTAAGAAGCGTGATACAAACTACAAAAACAACTAGGAATCGAGAAGTTAACCTTTACGGCATGAAGTATTGTATTCGAGGAAGTAATTTTCGAAATATTTTTGAAAATATTTTTTCTTTTATGAGAAATAATACCAATTAAGAAATCACAGAAGAATACTACCCACGTGGAATATCTTTCTATTATTGGTGAATATCCAGAACATCCACAATATGGAGTACCGGAATTCGTACAAACTTGTTCACCTCCAATTCACAACATCGAGATGAACGCATCCAAATTTATACTTGTTCACGCGTTAGACATGTAAATTTTTTTATCTCTTCTCTTCGTCTCCCTTTCCTATTCTTTCTTTCCCTAGAAAAAAAAGAAGAAAATGTTCGAGCCGTACATGAGACTATACTCGGCCTTATCTAAATAACGCATTCATTCTCGCCGACGTGACACTAATGCGCGAGGAAGTAAGTTGTAATAAAATTTGATAAAACGCGCATTAAATAATCTTTAAGGAATCCGTAAGTGTCTTAAGTCCCCTTGCCCGGGTTCCAGAACAGTGTTCGTAGCGAGAAAGAGGCGACAACAAAGAGTGCATAGATTACCCGTTCAGCAACGGCGAGGCTCAAGAGATCCAAGCCCGCTTAATGCCGCTATTATAAACTACTAACGGGACCTTAATCTTGTTACATCGGGGTACAAAAATCTTCTAACAACACTTTAGATACTTCGCTGCCTGTTATATCTATGTAGTATATGAATACGTCTATATAACTACGTATTACATATGTATAAGTATATAAAGGAGTTAAGGGAGATATTGCTGTTAGTGTATGGTGAAGCAAGCGCCAGTATTTTCTACTACAGACATTTCACGATGAATTTAATTAGGGCTGACGAGGAAACTTATAAAATTGTAAATGCTATTATATAGTTTAGCATATTAATCCTTTTTAAAGAGATTAAAGTGGGTTTTCTTAATTATACAACCAAAATTTTAGTGAAAAATACTGCAAGCAAAATTTTCTGTAGTAGTATACTTTTTAAAGGATAACTTTTATCTTGTGAATGAATTCTAGATATAGTTACACTTCGTATTCAATAAAATCTATTTATATTTTAGTTGCCAGTCACCGTCTCACAGTGGTTCAGAACGCGAAAAACGCCATCGAAAATCATATTTTCAACTTCTTCGTACAAAGTTAAAATTGCAGTAATTTCATCTTGAATAGTTGCTCTATTTGATGATGTAAATAATATGCATCTTATTTCCATACGTTTTTTATATTTGCTTTCAAAGCTCAGTAAAGTTGAGACGTTTCTGGGTATAGAAATTAGGGTGTAATTAAACAAACTATACCACAAGCAAATGCGCCTATTTATTGATGTCATTATAATATTGTTATACATTGCTAAGTGTAGTATTAAGTCGCATTACTTATTATTGGATAATGTTTACCTGGTACAAGAAAATTAATTGTTTGAAACAGGTAATCGAATTATAAAAATTTGCCTTAAGTAGAGAATTAAGTTTAGTTCTACATAACCCTACACGGTAATTACCTCATTTACCCGTAAATTAGCTATTTGGCTTTGTAAATTCAAGAAAATTAGCTGCCAATACTTGCCTATTCAGAACATATAAAAGAAAACCCCACTTGGTACCCGATCAGTTGAAACTCAACTTTGAGTCGAAACTTTATGCAGATTATTCTGTGCGCTATTTTCGAAATTTCTGACGTTAGAGTGGTTGTAAAAGATTATGTTTTTGTTGCAATAATTTTTTTGAAAAGTTGTAACATAATGGACGCGAAGAAAATAAGTCGATTGGTATTACACGAAGTCGCTATGAAGAATGATAATAAATCGACTGAAAGTAAAAAACGAGCAATGTATCGGTTTATACTTGATACATATGGGCTTGCCGAAGAAGATAAATCAAGTAAAAATATTTTGTATTGGCTTGAACACATGTTTTGTTCCAAGATATTTTCAATATTGGAAATCGTCCAATAGAACATCAAGTGTTTTTGTGAAAAAGCATAATGTTTGGCTACAAGAAGAAATTATTTTTCCTAAATCTGTTTACTGCGATCGACCATCAACTTCAGGGATTCGAGGTCGTTCTTCAAAGAGTTTTGCTGAAAGTTTTGTTGTTATAAAAAGGCGTAACCGAGGAGCTCAGAAAAAATACTTCCGTGGAAGAACTTGTGCATGCTACTGCAATGAAAGTACGAGAAAGTCGAAATAAAAGTACTGCCGATTTGATAATTGAAAGTACTTCAACTACACCAACTAGAGGCAAACGTATAATGGAAAAAATAGAGGAGTTCCGAACAAGAACAAAATGCCATGAATGACACCTGAAGAGGCTTTATCATTTATTATCTCAGGTGGTTTTACGAAGCAGCAATATATGCTTATTAGAGCAACAGCTTTAAATAATTTTGCAAATTATATCCAAGTACTTCAGTACATAAAATTTTGTTTCATGGGGCTTCGGTCATTAATAATGCAATTTTACCCATTGGTGAATTGTCAGAAGAAGCACAGACAGCAAAAAATAAAAAAATTCCTACACATTTTACGAGAAAATCATCAAGGGAGTATACAAATGAGGACTTGTTTTGTCGATTAATATTAAGTTCTGATCGATATTTAAGTTTACAACATTTAACTGATTCTGGAAAACGGCAATTTGATTCGGATATTTTGGAGTTAGTAAGTGTTATTGGGGAAGATACTGCACTGGATATTCTGAATATTTTTCCGATTCTGATTAATTATTCACAAAATATAAAATGTAATTGTTTCTTTTCAATTTTTGTTTTGACTAAGGGTGTTGCTGTTCATGTATAAAAACATTTTACTGAAGCAAAAAGGCTAAATTTTGTATTTTGGACAAAATTTCTACAATATAATTTTAGGATGTTTTAAGGGTTGTTTTTTTATTAAGTACAAACTACTAAACATGTCAAATTCAATGCATAAAGGGGTGCTTTTGACAAACAAATATTTCGAATTTGCAAACTAAACTGTATAATTTGTATAAAAAATATTCTTCGTAAGTGTACTAAGTGATATCAATTTTCCGCATTTAAGGGTTGTATTTTAGGGTAGGTTTTACTAATACGGGTTTTTTATGCATAATTTCAGATTCAGCATACCCAAAAACATAATTCTACTCAACTTTTAATGTAAAATTTGTTAAAACTAAAGAGTAAACAATTTCGATCGTGTTTTTCGCGTTCTGAACTACTGTGCGTCTTTAGCTTTTTAAAAGTAATTTATGTCTATAATCAACTTTTAAACATCGTATAATAATATTTGGTGACCAAAAAAAAAACTCTATGCAACTGAGATTAACGACTTCTGAGCAGTTATTAATCAAGAGTAAAATCTTTCTATTAGCTTTGATGAGTTCTCTATCCCAGCTCCTCAAAAGTTTATCAAACATTTCGGAAGTAATCCATGTCCTGTTATTGGAAAAATATGCCACAGAAAAATCATGAATATTTTTGTAACATCTCGGAGGAGCCAATAACAACAAGTCTTCTCTGCTCAGAGCCATCCATATTGCCACTGATAAACACAGTAGTACGATCTTTAGCCATTTTTCCTCTTGAGCTTTTTCCTTTCTACAAGTTGTTGTGCAGAAACAAACTTAAACACAAAACTTCTCTGAATCTTGAACCAATCAGTACCATCTAGCTTTCTATTCAGCCAATTTTTCACAACCCATTTTATAATCTAATACATGTATTTCAAAAAATAAAAACAAATATATAGTAAACTACAATTTCACCAAGAATTTGTATATTTCACAACATAACAAAGAAGAAAAGCTATATTCTGTTACATTTTTATTGTTGTGTTGGACCAAAACTACTATTCACCAAATCACCGGTGATGGCAATGTAGCAAAAAGCTCCATCATTAGGTTTTGGCAATTTGGCCAGAAAATGGGTTGCCTCGGGGCCCGTTGGATCCGTTATTGGTCTATTTTCTGCCGCCATTTTAGCAGCTTCCGCTAATGGTGGTAAAGTTCGCCATGGTGGATATTCCGCAAACGGGCCAATAAGACGAAGATCATGCACGTAGCTAGAAAGAGGATGAAATATATACAAAAAAAAAACTGTTTCCAAATGCAACGAAAGATCTTAAAATTACGCCCCAAAGTATTTAAGAGATTGAAACAGCAACGTGTTTCAATAGCTGGTGCTCTTATTACCTTTCTAATTACATTGGGACGTTATTGTAACACCATACAATTTTATCAGTATCTATCGACATGGATACTGATAAACTTTGTGCTTATCCATAATACGCTTGGAACAGACAACAAAAATTAAGAGATTGAACCAGTCACGTATAAGAAACGAGGGGTCACTTGCCGTTTTTAGCAGATCCGTATGCGATACTGACAGCACAGCAGTCAATTTACAGAGAGGGGGCAACTGCGGTCATAGTTCTAACATTGCTTTCTGAATCATTAGCATAACCGATAATAACTAATCATTTCTCAATTAAATTAACTGAATATTACCTCCTACCCTTCCTGTAGTAGATACCTATTCTTTTATGTTTAATGGTATTCAAAAATACAATCCCAGTTCACTAGATGGCTATAAACGTATGAATATACTGATATATCTAGAACTGACCACTGCAGATCATGCGCATTAATAATCTTCCCTCTTTCTAACTAATGAGTAGTTTTATATTTTTGTATCAGTTGTAGGTATGTTGCCCAGGTGGCAGTACGTGTTGTGTCTCCTAAATCATTAACTTGTATATCATTAGATTTTTACTTTGTTAAATATTGAATTTGTAGTTTAATTTTAATCATTCATCAATGTATTAAATGCTTTTGTTATTAAAAACAATGTAAATATCAATAACATGCATAATTTATTGTCTGAAATCATATCAAGAACATATAAAGAGTATGAGAACTCTTACCCCAGGTAAGTATACTTATATGATTTAATTGGTTTCACTTGACCAAAAATAAAACAATTTTCAATGAAGATTTTTTATCAACATCCACCTCATTTATTTATACGAACTACATTGAGTCTCCACCCCCTTTGAAAAAGCGCCGAACCTAGGAAAGTTGTTTTAAAACCATACAGTTACCAGACGATAGATTTATATACCCTAATTACCACGACTACGATGCAAATTAATAAACACCCAAAAATATACTGTATTTACAAACAGATGTGTACATAAAATAATAATTACATCTATTATGGTTAGTGATTCAGCCTACGTATTGCTATGGGCAGGCACCCCATTTTTCGCGAGTGTATTTTAAGTTGCCTAATTTGTCATAATTTTTCCGTTCTGCTGAATCATTGTATCGAGAAATTTCCACAATAATGTTTAGTTTGTATAATTTAGTTAAAGAGTTAATTGTACAATTTATTTAATTAAGTGTTCAGTTTTTTTAAATTAATTCAATTCAATTATTTGTCTTTTGAATGTTGGCGTATTGTTTGTGCGTCTGCGTGGTTTTCTGTCTGAAAAACGACTGGAGAATTTTGTGAGGCAGTTCCTTGGTTGACTTTAGCGTGAGTACATGTGTTTTTAAATCTTGCCATTTTGCTTAGTAATTTGATTTAGAGATTTGTTTAATTGAATTTTATTCTGTCCATCAAGGCATTCGCGTTATAATAATTGTTATTATATTGATGTGTGCACATTATAGGTATAAGATCATTTATTATTTTCGTGCAGGAAGATAGATTTTAGTTTTAATTCTCTCATTATAGTTTTAAGAGTTAATTTTTTTCCGTTTTTCTATTTTGCTGATTCGTTTTTAATTATCAATCACCTAGGTTTGGATGAGTAGAAGCTTTGTGCTTGCATTTAAATTTTTCTTTTGTTATTTACTATAATTTGTCCACGCTTAATTTAGTTTGTGTTAATTTGGAACCACGTGGTTTGAAATTGAAAGATATTGGATTATCTTCCTGAACAACCAAATCTTTTGCTTTGATATAGGAAATAGCATTCTCCTATTGTAATTTAGAATCAAGTGCAGTTTTTAATTTTTGGCCAGAACCTTCAGTTCAGGGTTTTTTTTCTGCAGAAATTGTAATTAACCCTTTTCAAAAATAAATATTGATTGTTGATTAGCATCTTTGGGTTAAAAATTCTGTTCTTTTATTTTTAATTAAACATTTTCAATTTTTGGGGTAAATAAGAAAGTCAGATTTCTTTCACTCGCAATTTACTTATCGTGGTTAGATTCAAGTTTTAATTCGCGAGAGTAACTCTGATGTTAATTGTTCTTTGCGTTTTTAAAATTTTATCCGTTGAGCTAGCTAATTTTGACTTTTCTTAGTCATTTTTAAATTCATTTTTGCATTTTCAATTCAGTCAGTACACAGCAGTATGTATGTACCATAATAGTATATAAACACACATACAGATAATATGACTTCACTAAGCACTAACCACTTTTAGGTAAGAACTGACTCGTACGTGCGCAAATTAATCTAAATCAATTTTAATTGATTTAGATTTGTTTGTTTACAAACACGCAAAAAATATGCACCAATATAAATCTAGCTGTCACACCAAAATTTCAACACAAAAATGTGATACTGCCATTCCATATTAATATTAATATTATTTGGTGTTAATACAAATTCCTTAATAAAATTTTATCAAAACTTTATTTCTCAATGCGACGACGGATATCCATCTACATTTAAACTTAAATTTTCGCAATTGAAGCGAATAATTGAGGGCAAGTAATTCCAGCGTGCACAGTGTGCGTCACATTCATTAGTATTTTATTCCACGTCAAATTTGAGTAATTTTGTTCGCTTTTTTTGCGCTAAAAATATATAATAACCACTCCATCAATTCCAGCAGTAATTAAATTAGTTTTTCGAAGCGTGTAATTTCTAATTATCGACTGGGGAGGGGTGGACAGAGGGAGACGGGGGGGATGAAGTATTGCCGCCACACCAAACGATATTAATACAACAAATTAATTAAAAATAAACACATTTAGTAATTAGTCGTTAAAAATGTGGCTTGTTTTTTACTGATAAAAGGGAGTTAATCGATACCGGCAGAGCTGTTTATTAAATTGGTTAATCAGCAAATGGTGCCGTCAAAATAAAAAAGGAATATTTTAACTAAATTAAACCGAATTTAAAAAAGCACTTATAGATAAAACGGTTGATCTTTCGTATATCTCAAACTTACCCCAATAACGCCATTATATAATCGTTTCTGATCCCCCTCATGCTAGAACAAGAATTACCATGGATGGTGCACAAAGTTTGCATCCACGTAGCCGCCCTCGTTAGATCATATTGTCCTTTCAACATAGCAGCGTACGGTTTCATCAGATACAGCAAAAATTGAAATTCCTGATCTAAAATCTAAGATCATTCAGGCGATAATTGAAAATTACTAAATCACAAAAACCCAAGTTACAGCATCCAATAGGTGGTCATCATCACATTCCTCTTGGGAATCGTGAACACAACACTCCAAATACTTAAAATCGCGGTAAATTGCGCAGAGTCTCATTCCAAGTATTATCCAGTTCCCATTCGGCCGCCGTCACGTGATCCATGGGAATGTCGTGTAATTCTGGTAGCGCCCCCTCTGGAGGCGCCATTGCGAATATGCCGAAAACTTCATCGTTCAGTAAGGTTAAAGTCAGATAGAGTAAATACCTTCAAAAGGGTTCAAATAACTGTATAACCATTTTAGCAAATGCAATAACTAACTTATTCCGTTTTTCGCGGAATGGGGTGCTGTGATATTCGGGCCTGAAGAGTTTGTGGATCCATGGGGCTACTTTCTGCCTGGTATCGTCTGTCGAAACGGCCGGGGCTACCACTTTTAGTACCGCGCTGAAGTACATGAATTCCGTGTTCAGTATATCCGGCTTGGCGAACGGTCTAGAAGAAATTTTAATGTCGGTACAATAAGATTAGATTTGAAGTTCAGTAGATGTTGATTTTCGTGGAAAAACCTGGTACTTGATGTATTTAAAACGGCCGATAGATCCGCTTCCATGGTGTAGATTTTATCTTTTGAAGATTACTAGGTCATTTCTATATGATATATTGATTTTAGACAGGAATGTCAAATGTTACGTCAGTTGTGCTGCCCGTTGCACTAATTTGAAACGATCATTTGTGGAACTACGTTTAAATATTTACAACAGAAAAAAAATGTTGTAAAGCCAATATCTAATATTGGTAAAAAACAATTTCAAAAGGCTTCATATGAAGGAATCATAATTATAATCCGACGACTTATAAGTATCACACAAACATTCTGAAGTAAAAGACAATACAAAGTAAAATTATTGCAAAAAAAATTCAAATTAAAAATTCAATCGAATAATTAGAAGACACAAACGTTATAATTACATGTACGATACTATATTATAGACCTTTAAGGATTGGAAACTTCATCCTAAGTAAAGCAAGAGATTTCAATAGTTTTGTCCAATAGATTCAGCGCAATGCGGCCTCTTAAACCTAATGCAATTTCATTGTACTCCGGTATTCTTTTAGCAGCAAATCAATGTTCTAAACAGGGGTTATTTGAGAAATGGCTTAATTGGTTTACAACACATATCTCTGGTCGGGAACATCAAACTACCAATAGCTTCTAATAGATAAGGTTTGTTTAATATTTCATTCTTTTAGTCATTATTTTCTGGGAATCGATCATTATGGAATGAGATTCCAATAGAACAGGAATCACTAATAAGTATACAATCATCCTTTTTACTTTAATACTTTTTAATGCTAGATTAGATTAGATTAGGATTGGGGTGGCCTATCGACCTGTTTCACCGCGACCTTTTCAGATCTATTGTGATCCCTTTTTCCTAGAGGACGCTCTCTAATTTGCCCTCTTAATTAGGCCTATCATCTTTGAGAGCGGCTTCTTTATGTAGCTACTAGCTGTGGGGTTCTCCTCCCTCATTACTAGAACCTTGTCCTCGCCAGGCCTTGTGGCACATGAACTGGTGTTTCTTCCCTCTCTTGGCAGTATCTGCAGGTTGCATCATCTGCCAGGCCTATGTTATACATATGCCTATTCAGTTTACAGTGACCAGTCAGCAGACCTACAATCATTTTGACAGTCTTCCTGTCTTTATTCAGTAGATCTCTCGTGAGATTGTATATCCATTCATTGATGGATTTTTTAATTTGCGATTTGGTAGTGCCGAAAGAGGGGTCGGCTCCAACGAATGGCCTTGACGAACCTCGCCTGGCCAGCTCGTCCGCCGCCTCATTTCCTCTCACGCCCGAGTGGCTAGGGACCCAGGCTAGGGTTACTTTCCTTTGGGTGCCCACCTCATTTAGGGCGCTTATACAATCCCAAATCAGCTTAGAGTCCACGCTTGAGGAGCTAATCGCTTTAAGTGTGGACTGACTGTTAGAGAAGATAGCGACGCTTTTACCCGGTACATCTTTCTATCTCTCGGACACAGTGATGAATTGCAGCAACCTCAGCTTGGAACACAATCGTGTCTTTGCTGAAGCTTATTGAAAGAGCATTTTAAGGCTTCTTAGTGTATATTCCCGCTCCAACGCCGTAATTCGTTTTAGAGCCGTCAGTAAACCAGTTTGAGTTCGCTCTTACCAGGGACCTGCTCCCAGTCCTTCTTATCTGGTATTATAGCCTGATATTTACTATTAGGTTAGGGGTTTGAACCATGGCATCACATGGCATTCCTAAAGAGGTGCCTCCTTGAGTTCGTCTAGCAGTTTTTATAGTCACCCGTGCGATTTACTTATCGGTACTTGACTATGCAAGAGTCTGTTACTGTGGACCTTGCGGCTCCTTGTACAAAAATATGTATTGGTGCAGGTTCAGAATTACTTCAATCGCGGCGTAGGGTCGATCTCAACGCCCCCGTGGCGCACAGGCACGCCAACCTCTGCACGCCACCCAACGCTTTGGCCCCCCGCCTGCCGCGCCTTTGGCCACCATGCTACTGCTCCATACGTTAACATGGGTCTAATTACCTTGTGTACAACCACAGAGTCATCTTGGGCTAAGGCCCAATTCTTTCCACAAAGCCTCCTGCACCTACCCAGGCGATGGTGGCTTTGCTGGTCAATTTTGGATATGTGAATTCCATGTGTGCCTTGATCAAACATACTCCCGGTATTTCGCCTCTTTGACGTATGGAATTCGTTCACCTCTTATCACTAGTGGTGACAGCCTGTGTTTTTTGAGCATTGACTGATAGTCGCTCTTGTTTACACCATTTGTCAACCGTGTTGAGAGCGGTTTGCATACGCTCCACCAGAACCTTTGGAAACCGCCCTCTGACGACTATTGTAAGCTCGTCAGCATATCCAAGGCAATGGAATCCCTTGCGTCAGCTTCCGGATTGGTCATCTACCAGGTAGCCCACAGCAAGGAGAAAGAACTCCACCCTGCGGGCATCCCCTCCCGCCTCCGCCTCAATGGTAGCCTCACCAATTGTGATGTGTTATCCTTCTTTCCAAGCTGGCTCTTACCCACTGTAGAAAGTTTCGGCGCGACGCCCCTTCTCCGTATGCCCCGATGAGTGAATTAGTGGTAGCATTGTTAAATGCTCCCGATGTCCAGAAAGTCGTCATGCTATCTCTTTGTCTTCTATAGACTTAGTAATTAGCCTGTTGAGGTCATCTAAAGCGACCTCTGTAGATTTCCCGTTGGTATGCGTATTGTCTGTCACGAGTGGCTGTTCTCTCAGTGCGGTATCTCTTATGTACTATCCACCAACCTTTCAAGATTTTTGAGTAAAAGAGGATAGCTTATTTGTCTGTAGACTTCGGCGTTTGATCGGATACTTTACCTACCTTAGTAGGTATACCACCTTCACCTTTGCCATGCAGTTGGGACGTATCTCCAGCTATACATGCTCTGAAGATTTTTACGAGATGTGGCATCAGTACCTCTATCCCATTCTGAAGTAGGGCAGGGAATATTCCATCCGTGCCTGCAGATTTGAAAGGCAAAAATCTGCTTAGCGCCCACTTGACTTTTTAATGCTAGATAACAATCTACTTTTTCAATTTTAGTGAAAAAGTCACATTTTTCGACACTTAATTACTTGAATCCATGTTTTTTTTTTTTTTTTAAAATGGGTGAACGTTTCGTTCCAGCACAATATGGATTGTTCTAAATCGTAAATTTCCTTTGTGGTTTGCAAACGAAACCATTTTGGATAATGTCTTGAAGCGCCTTTCTGTAGTTTTTCATTAGGAAATGCTGTTTTGACATCAAACTGTTTTTTGTCTTTATATATCTTGTTGCAAAGATTGATTGGAGCAGGAATTTCTGAAAAAACTTTTACTTCCACTAGCTTCCTTTAAAATGAACAAATAAATAACACGTGTCTGATATCAATTTGTTTAAAACCGCTTCTTATTTCAGTTGTTTTGTGAGTAAAATATGACAGAACCAGTCAGAGACAATCAGTTGACAACTTTGATAAATTGCTTTCATCTAATGATATGTCCCATAAAAACAAAACTAAAAAGCATGCTCCATATTTGAAAACTCTAGGATTTTAATTTCAAAACTGAAATACCTAGAAATCGGTTAGATGTGTCGACAAATTCAGTGCCTCATCTCTCTAGGAAGAAATTAGAATAAACCGTTATCATTCGAGCGCAAATCCGCCTAGATGAGCACACTATCTTTAGGTTTCTCCGTCATAAAGCACGAACTCAAAAACTGACTACACCGGTGCCGTAAAATATATATAATATAAGTGGCGAATCCGCGAAATACTTTATCTTCGATGTTAAAACGACACCAACTCTGAATACAAATACATATTTAAGGCGACGCGGACCGCTTTTCTTCGAATAAATCGCGACGCGATCACGCCATTGAACACGATTCGTATTTAAATGGGACTATCGAATCGCAAGTACACGGGCGAGTTGATCTTAAGAATGGGTTTTGTGGGCATAAATGTCGAAACATAAAAATAAAAGCAACACCGCACGCGGAATAAGGAAGGATGCTTCCCGATGAAATAATCGTGCGCGTTTTTAGTATTGTCGGACGCAAAAGGAATTTTCAAAATACACGTGTTCATTTAACATATATTTTTCCGCATTATCATTAACGATTAAACTCTAAAATTTGCTGAGTAGCTTAGGAAAGTTTAGGTCTTTCTTATGAATTGAATGTTATTTGGTAAAATTATACAGGGTGGCCTCCAGAAGCAATCAATTTATGTGATATTTAAAAGGGCTTTTACTTTGTTATTTTAAATTGAACTTTTAAATTGAAAATTTCGCAATAAAAGTAATTTTCTTCGCCAAAATATTATTGCCGATCATTATCGTTATACAGAAGCGAGGAATGCAGATATGTATATTAACCAATGTAGATATTAATAATAAAATCCATGGTTATATCCAAATTGAGTTATTGATTATTGTTAAAAAATAACCAGTCTCAAACTCAAACATTACATGTTTCGGCTACAGCGCCATCTTCAGGGACATGACAGATCAAAGGTCAATCACGACTTTTGATCTGACATGGCTGTGAAGATGGCTTTGTAGTCAAAATAACGTAAACCAATATATTTGTATCACTGATGATTCAGTTTCAAACTTGTATTTTTCTTACCATTATTAAAAATAAGCTTTCAAATGAAAAAATACTAACAAATGTAAAGGAATCTAGAATTCCATGATCCAAACTATTTTACCCGGTCTTGACTAAAAATTCTATTGTTTTGCACTCGAATATTTGATTTAATTTCATTTCGTTTATAAACAGAGTTGTCTCTATATTAACGTCAAAAATATGACTGCTGAATGTCATGCTATTTGTCAGAAAAAGCAGGTAGGCAATGAATAGGAATTCATTATTATAAATTACTTATTAGCGTTAGAAAATTTTGGCGCCCAACGAGAAGATGAAATATCAAATATTTCATTTCTCTTCAGAACAACATGGTTTTTGCTAAAAATGGGGTTATTTAGGAATATTTGCACTTTTCTTGGTGAATGAAAAATGCAAGTCAGTAGTTTCAACTCAAAAATACGTTATTTTTTATACTTATCTACAGATTCTTTTTTTTTTTTTCAACACTTTTATCTATAGAAATCTGAACATCGGCAATATTTTAAATGCGCTCAGGCATTTAACTACTTTAAAATTAAAAGTTCCCTAACTATATGCCGCGCATCTTCGCCAGCGAAGATGGTGGTTTTTTGAAGTCCCCATTCGAGAGAAATTGGCACTTTTAGAATGTGCAATACGCTTTAAGTAGTTTTCTTTTGTTCTTACTTTTGGAACACCCTGTATAGTCGAAAATATTTTTAGGTTATGCGGCATTGAATTCTGTACAACTTTAGTACAAAAAGTTTTTTCCTAAAAGCAAAGATAAAGCTATAATCAAAGACTCAATCTTCGTGAACACCCTGTGCAGTGGAAAATATTGTTAACTTATGCAGCATTGAATTCTGTACAACTTTTGTAGAAAAGGTTTTTTCCTAAAAGTAAAAATAGAGCTATGATGAAAAACCCAGTCTTACTGAACATCCGGTATATTTAAAAATTATGCAGCATTGAATTCTGTACAACTTTTGTAGAAAAGGTTTTTTCCTAAAAGTAAAAATAGAGCTATGATGAAAACCCAGTCTTCCTGAACATCCGGTATATTTAAAAATAGTTTTAACTTATGCACCATTGAATTTGATTTTTTTCTAAAAGCAAAAATAGAGCTGTAATGAAAAACCCAGTCTTCCTGAACACTCTGTATATTTTAAAATATGTTTAGGTTGTGCAGCATTCAATTATATAAAACTTTTGTAGAGAAGATTTTTTTTCCTAGAAGTAAAAATAGAGCTCTAATGAAAATAAACCCAGTCTTCCTGAATACTCTGTATATTTTAAAATATGTTTAGGTTATGCAGCATTCAATTATATAAAACTTTGGTAGAAAAGATTTTTTCCTAAAAGCAAATTAGAGCTGAAATCAAATTCTATTCCCTTTTCCCTATTCTCTTGTTCCTTATTGCGTTTTCCTTGTCTATTTTCCCTATTTCCTTTTTTAACATCCCATAAGTTACAGCTTTAAAAAAATAGTTGACGATTTTCCCTATAGTTTATTTTTCAGTTTTTCCCTATTCCCTTTTCTCATTTTTGTTTTCGCTTTCCCTATCTGTATTCCCTTTACCTATTCTTGTTTCCTATTCTTATTCTCTATTCTTATCTATAGAAATCTGAACATCAGCAATATTTTAAATGCGATCAGGCATTTGAAGCTTTATATTGGTTAATTTTCAATGTTATTTTCCTGTGTCCCTACAAAAAAGGAAAAACAACATGCATATGCAGGCAGTAGAATAGAAGTAATTCAGAGGGGGACTTTAAAATTAAAAGTTCTCTAATGCTAAATCCGCTAGTTAATGTAGTGGATTTCGCATTTAGGTAAATTCACCCATATCGATCCGAAAGTATGTCACCAATTCCAGATATTATTAACTTAACTGACAAGGATTATTGCTGACAATTCTTTCTTTATTGCTTTTACGGTCGAAAATTTTTTTTTAAATATAGCCTTCGCATTAAATAAAAACTACAAAATGAAAAATTAAGATTATAAATCTTTATTTCCAAAAGTATTGTAGGAGCATGAAGTCATTGTTAGAAATTACTTATAAACTTTAAAGAATGTTTAGTATTTTGGCGCCCACCGAGGGACAAAATCTCAAATATTTCACCCTTTCAGTTATAATAATAATCACGAAAGGATTTTTACTTAAAATAATTGCATAAACATTTACTGAAACAACGACTATGCAAGTAGCTGGCTACTTAATTCCATCGTATTAAATTCCCATAAAACGTCAACGAAACAAAATCAATTTTGTCTGTTTGCACGTTAACAAAAAAAAAAAAGCAAACCTCATTCAACGGTCGCCTTAGCTCATAGCCCAAGCAGCATTAATAGCCTCTCCACCCCTCAGGGCGAGTCCATTTACTACACACATAACCCACCTTATTATATAGAGCAATTTCAGATTTGCGGCATAAGAAAAATTGCACCTCGCCCCCTCTTACTTTCCATCTCTCTCCCGTCACGTCGGAAGTCGACGTGCCGTCCTGCTCTCGCCTGATGAAAACGCTATCTGGACAATCTTTAATTTCGTAGCTTGTAAACTCAAAGTTACAACAATAACGGGGCCGTGGATATTGAAGGGGATTTCCTCGCAATATATTTGCTGCGTTACTACATAATATCTATTTTCTATTAAGCGAATAGCTCCCCTTTCGAAATTTAAACTCCTTGTCTCTCTCTGTCTCTCTCGTTCTCTATTCGACTCTCCCTCTGTAAAATTACGTTGTTTCAGTGTCCGAGGGAGGAATAGAATTCTACCAGATAACTTGGTAAATAGACTCGTTCATACGAAACTTATTCCACTAAATTCACTTATTTATTATAAAGAGACTTCTCAAGATGTGTTTGTTGTTTTTAAATTTTGTAATTTATAACAAGATGTAGTAGTTATAGTAATAGCAATTATGCTCTAATTTTTTGACATGCAAGTAATATTGACATTATTATTTTTATCGGGGGTCTAACTTATGTGTAAGTGTAAAATTATTCTGAACTCTTAGCTATGATATATCTCTGACCGTATATATGGCCTTTTGAATAAGTACAATGTTAATGTAATATAAAAAAATCTAAATAATGGATTTAAAAGATATTGATTTATAAAAAAAGCAGTAAACGTATTTATTACATTGTCAATAGTATTTTCGTTTAGCAATATATTCCTTATAACATTTTATATTTGAATGTAGAGTATGTGACCAGGCACACACGTCATTATAGACAGTCTAAATGTTCTAATGCAAACTATTTTAATCAGTTTAAATCAATACCAACTTAAAAATAAAAATAGTTTTTAAATAATACCGATTAAGAATTACAGCAAAATATTTCATAATAATTCATTAATATTCCATCTCGATTAACATAATTTTCATTTTCTTTTTGATTTGTTCATATGGTAACTTCTTCAATTCCACGGTTTTTCAAGCAGAGGTATACGCAATATTGCACTGTAAAACTGAAATTTAACGGATAAAAAACATGCAAGACTAAATACAAAAAGTCAAGAGGCTGTAAAGTTGCTTACAACAAAAAAAAAACTTCTTAATTCGCTTGGTAGATAAATTTTTGAAAAAAACTAAACGAATTTTTGTCTGTTGCTGTTACCACTTAAATAAAATTCACCATAAGATGAATATCCTTTCTGAAATGACTTCTATATGCTTGGCTTGCAGAGATATTTACTGCCTTTTCCTGAAGAACAAATACTCTTCGAGCTTTTTTGGATGTTCCATGTCCATGTCCATTATGCCACGAAGAGGCAGAAGAAATGAAAGCCATCAAAGCACGCCACTTTTATTGTCTTCTGTGTTGCAACCTTCCAAATCCATGCAATGTGGATGTCGGCCTTGAAACCAAGTGATCGATGCATGGTGCTCATTTTAATTTAGGATTCTACTGTTATATTAAAAAAAAATTGGGAAATTTGAAATATAAGTCTTGCTTTTATTGATGTTTTTATTTGATCCAAGCAGTTATGGTCTCTAATATTAACGAACCGATGATTTATGTATTTAAGAAATAGTAATGGTCCTAGAATTGACCCTTGCATGTAGTGGGTGATTCTTATTATTATTATTTTTTATTCACAAATGAAGCTTGTTACAGTTGGCGTAGTGTCTCGATAAAATTGTTGGTATTGATGTAATAACATTGATGTAAATGTTATATGTAATATTGTTTAATGGATATTTTTAAGATACTTGCATTAAAAATAACGCTAGTTGATATTCTTAACCTAACTATTTTTTTCTTATAACTTATGACGTAGCTAAGCAGCTCAAAATAACTTTGATTATTAAGTAATATGTTTCAAGAGAAGCACCGTCTTTTATTTTATATAATTTCTTTCATAAAATCAACAACAAACCACTAAAGTTTCCCGAGCAACCAAATTTAAATTTCCCACAATTATTTTTAGTAACTTTAACTTCGAATCATGAAATTACCTATAATTTCGTATTGCATTAATAGTTATTTTAATAAAATGTTTAAATGTTAAAGTTACTAAAAATAATTGTGGGCAATTTAAATTTGGTTGCCTGGGTTGTATCTAAATGTATCTCATTCTATCTTATTTTACCTCATATTATTATTCTTTTATTTGCAGATTTAGAAGTCGACAGACTCTTTCTTTTTGTGTTCTAGAGCTTTAACGTACTAACAATTTATCGTAATGAGCAGATTTGATGGAATTTGTGTAAGAATAAAGGACTGTCTGCCATGTGGTGCTGCATGACAGTTGCATATGAAATTGCAGCATGCCTATTTTTATTTTTGGAGTTTGAATTACCTGTTGACCCAGCAGATGGCGCCACCTCCTCAGAGCAAAGATCATATAGGTAATAAGACTGCCTCATAGAGGACGCTATTATATGCCGCACAGATTAGCAATGGAAATTTCTAGCGCGAATTCATTCGAAAGATCAGGAAAAAGACAGATTGCTCCAGAACTAAGCGTACCAAATATAAGCACGCGTGTGTATGGAGACGAGTCAGTTTGTATTGAGAGTTACGGGTAAGTCAACGGTGAAAATAAATAGTAGTATATGAGTGAACCTTAATAAGTGTTTTTAGTAATGCTTTAGTTATTTATTATTAGGGTTCTTTAATAATGTTATTTTATTTTTAGAGACTGTAAGCGTAGAAATAAATACTTTTTTTATTAAATATATCGCCGATGTGATTATTTTAACTTCGAGAATGTTACAATCCTTAGACTCCAAGGAGAAATATATATACAAATTACAACTAGCCAATTGGGGTATTAGAAATGACAAAATTAATAAATAGAATTTTGAGGTTAGGATAAATTAGGTATAGTAGGTGTTGTTGAAACATATTTTGAGAAATTCTCAGATTGTTCAGTTTTGTTCATTTTGTCCTCGTCCTCATCATAAGTAGGTTTGTATGTTAAGGAATTGATAAAAACAAATTAAATAAATTTTAAAGTATTTTTATTTCTTTGGTCAAATCATTGGTATCATGACTTTTGGAATATATTGTACATAAAGTAATAATAATATTGATAATAAACAAATATATCTGTAATATATATTAAAAAAAAATTATAATAAAAATTGGCACCTATTTTATAATTAAATATAATAAAGTAAAAAACTAATTCAACAAATAAACGAAGAGAAATATATATACCAGTACGAATATACAGTGTTGCATATTAGAATATGTACATTTATTATATAATATACTTACATGTACAATTGTACAGCCTATTTATTATAATATTATTACAAAACAAATAACATCATCAATGAATGGCAACTGCGTGTTTTTTTTTGTTTCTGTATGGGTATATCATCATAATTAATTATTAACATTATTACAGGCTTCTTGGAACAACTTTTTTTTTCAAACATTGTTTCATGATTTCGTAGCCCGCTTTCTTTACGTCTCATACATTTTTATTTAAATATACAGAAGTATACAGAATCAACATTCAACGCTATATCTAACAAGTTTTATTTACAATATTTTGTCTTTTGTTTTAGTACATCAGTATAAAGATAGGATCACCATCAAAGGTCTTATTATGTCATAAATTTCAATATACAAGTGTGTATGGTATTGAGAATATTTGTTTATTTATTTATGGCAGAATCGTACTTATTAGTCAATAGTAATAATGTAATTTAAATAATATATTAGGTACATATTTACATATTCATATAGGTGTGCCTCCTTCAAAAAAACATTTTACATTATATTATACTAATTCAGAAAAAAATCATATTTCACATCATTCGAAATATTGCACGGTATCACTGTTATTTTATACTCATCACACCTTTTCTTCTATCAGCGCGTTACATATGACAAAAAAAAATCGCAATATTAAATAAAATCCTATCATCAACAATTTTGCGTCATTTCTGCATCTTTTTTTGCGTGATATTTACACCTATTTATACATAAATAACAAATATATGCGTATAAAAAAAAAACAGAACGAGAGATTCTTCATTTCATTTCACACTGTTAAAATCACAGTATCACTGCCTGGTTCAGCTGGTGGCTCCCAGTGACATGGCGTTACTTTTCAGATGTCCCGTCGAAGCGAACGACTGACTCGGCAGGGAGTTGGGTGGCGGTTGTCCGGAACCGGACATGTTGTTGTTGAGATCGCCGTTAGAGGAGGGTACCGGTGGCCTGTGACCGTTCATCATCTGGTTCGGAATGGAACTCTGTAACAATGAAAGTGAAGAAAGTGGGAATTAGTTAGAAATTGTGATGGTATCGTGTGATTATTGTGTTAGCAGATGTTGTGGTTAACAAAGACACACTTTATTCTAATTGTTTTAATTTACACTGCAAAAAATCGTGGTGAACTTACTTTTAGTGGAACTAAATCACCTGTTGTGGAATGCTTATATAACAGGTAATGTAGTTTTATCTGTGATAAAAGAGTTTAAATTCACCACAACTTCTTATTACAGTGTAATCACTAGTTAGCTGAGCGTACAATAGCAACGTAGTTAAAACTTTTAGCTGATGTTTCTTTTGCGCATTTAGTATCAAAGTAGTCAAAACGAGTGTAGATTTTTGTATCTATCTACATATCGAAGCCATGAAGAAAAAGTTTAACAAATAAAAAGAAATATTTTCGACATATGTTTGATTTATTTTTCTGATAGCCATTCTGTTAATTATTTTCCCTTTGGTGTGGTGGAGTTTTGGCTTAGAAATAAGGCTCTTAATAATATTTTGTAAGACGTTTCGACTTTATTGTCTTCAAGTCTTTTTCATTTACTGAAATTTTTTTAAAAGCATTTTTTTGTTGTATAAATATTGTAGTTACATATAACATCTATATTATTTTAATTTCAAACCTAATTGCTAACATATTTTTGGAAAAACTCCCTTAATTTTAATATAATGATTTTAAACATCTTACAAAATGTTATTAAGAGTTTTATTATAAGCCAAAACTTCACTAAACCATAAGGAAAATCATATGTTCCATTAACCATATATTGTAATGTTTTTCAAATAAACTTATATCCATAAACTTTCAAACTCTTCAAAAACTGGTTAGAAGTATTCATGCCCTATGAACCACAGCATGACACCAAACCAGCAACAAGATTGATACTAAAATATAGACCATCTAAATCAAAAACATATTATCCAATACACAGCTTATTCCAAATGAGAAACTTAAAGATTGCATAATTCAATACTCAATCGCGTTTTAAAAGCTTTTCGTTAAGCTACATATATTGCTTCTTTCATCTATTGAATAAAACATCTTACATCTGATGCAGTCCCAAATATTATTTCTAGTTTAACCGACAAACAATTGAATAGACTAAGAATTAATTTCGAAAAAGAACATTTGGTGAAAAAATGGTTAAAATAATATTATAGGCGAAATAAGTGCAATTAGATAATACATGTAATTAAAAGACTTCCCAACTAGGCATTAAACTAAAGATATCTCATGCCAAGAAATAGCACTGACATCTAATTCGTGCATAAACCAAAGCAGATCATGCAATAAATAGCAAAAACAAAACAAACATAAAAGATAAAGACAAACATCTATCGTATGCGATACCAAAATTGAATTTATTTAGTCTGGTTAACTAAATTACATGGCAAAAAAATTGCAACTCCTCGAAGGAGGTTAGTCAAAAAGCTGGAATCTTAACAAAACATTTAGCTACAAGTAAAAAGTCGCTGATAATCACATTGGCCACATCTGTCAAAACTTCATGCACAGGAAGAGGAAGCATGTAAACCTGATGGAGCATGTATGGGATATGATGGGTATGACTAAACAAGCAGTAAACACCTTGCAGGAGCTTATTTTGTCATCAACAGCAAGCCTGTGATGAGATCCTACAAGGTGCCATTGATTATCTACTTCAGAACATGCCCCGCAATAATTAGTGCATAAACAATCGTGGAGACGTGACATTTTATTGATAAATTTTGGTTGGTATTTTTCTCTCAATGGTTTTTTTTTTATGATTTATTACTGAAAATTAAATTATGATTTACTACTTGAACCTTGCCAAAATTTCATATTGGTGACTCCACTCCTTCAAGGTGTTGCAATTTTTTTGGTACGCAGTCAATTTTTCTTCTTTAAATCTAGTCTAAATATTCAATCATGAATATTTGCTTTGACTTCGGCTACAGTAGTCTAACTTCTATTCCATCAAATTTTGATTTTGTAGCAAATATATTGTCAAATCTATCATTTTACATGCTTTGTCAATTAATATATAGTTTGTTAATTAATATTTTAATCATTTTCATGTAATTTTGAAAATCTAATATTGTATTTCATATAATTTGATTTTAAGTTTAATCTCGCAAATATAAAATCTACAGATATACAAAATAATTTGTCTTCATTTCACTTAAACTTAAATCCCTTACTTTTATGGGTCATCAGAAATAAATACTGAAGATTATTTAGGCAGACAAAAATAACAGCAAGCATGTAGTTAGTGATTGGCAAAACTGGAACATAAAATAAGCCAATGACGCAACAGCTATTATAAGGGAACATACTTTCAGTTTTTATGCTTCATAAGTCTGATGATGTGAATGAATAAATATATATTACGATCTAATGGTTTTAACTGAAATAGAAGAGACATAAAAACTGAAAAGGTTGTTTATAATTATTAATTATTTGGTATTGTTATATTATATTCGGATTGTGAGAATTGTAAGGCACATTTAAACACTTTTGCGTCTGTAAAATTAGAAAGAACCCTTACAGTATTCTGGAACCCGTAATCTCCAGGTATATAATGGGCCATTTGCTCATTTCAAAAGCAGCGCAAACATTACTAGAAATCGAAAATAGATAACACAGTAGTTAATAGAATGATTAGCGAATATTTAGAAAATAAAAAAATTATTTCTAAATCGAGGGTTGCCAAAAGTATAATAAAGAAATGATCTATGTAAGTCGAAAACATATAAAGGATTATTAGTTTTAAAGAAAAAAAAATTCTCCATGAAGAGTTTTGCATGATCCGAAACCAAAAATCCAACCATAAAATGACAAAATTTTGTCCAAATTTGCGAGCGATTTGTCAGCAATTTTTACAAGTGCTTAAGAAGGCTTGACAAACAGCAACCGTCTTAGCTCGCTTTTACTCTTTACCCATTATTAGCTCGCGTGCATTCACTTGGTATATAGGCAAATCTGATGCAACTAATGGGTAAATATACTGCGCAGTAAAGATTCGAAAAAGTAAGGTAAGTATTGGTCGCTTCCCCTAGTTTTCTTCTAAACCATAAACTGTCTGTCATGTGAGCCTATCTAACTATATTTCCAGGCATTTGTTACATTTGTGACATACTGTGACATAAAATTTAAATAATCTGATATTCAAAATAAATATGGTATTAAATATTTTTGTTAAATTCCCAAAATTTGCGATTTAATTATAAATAGAGCTTATTACGCATAGGATCCATCTAAAAAAAATATATCAAAGTGAATCCGATATCAGGCATAAACTCAAAATAAAAGCTGTATAAAAGATTTGTAAACTATTTTACAAACTTCAAATTGGGAAAAAGTTACAACCCATAATACAGCATATCTTTTAAATAATCTTGAAAATATGATCATAGATCCATAAGTGAAAAGAATTGATATCTAATGATTGCACTTTAGATTTTGGACGATGGAGAGCTTCTTATAAATAATAAAGTTTTCCATATGACTCCAACTTAGGTAGACTTACTGTACAGGCTGAATCAAATTCCATGTATATAATGGAGATACGAAAGAATGATATAGGCAACCCAGCGGTATTTTTTCAAGGATAAAAACATTAGTAAAATCAAATTTTAAACATATCTTACCGTTTTCAAAGTATTTAAAAAAATAAACTCTGCAAATTTTGCTATTTGATTGTAGCATAACCTACTATTCACTATGTGTCCTTCGATTGATATACAGTGTGGTCCACTAAGTGTGCAACAAATGGGAATTTTCTTTATTAGTTGCGCAATTGTAAAATAAATACTGCCAAACATTGCTGGTGCATGCTTGACATCTAGACTGGGCACACTTAGACTGTCTTAAACTCAATTAGCTTACAGTGCAGAATAATCTGTATGTCATCGAGTTTAGTTTTTAGGCATTGTATTTATTGTGATTTCATATATGCGCTTGTGAACGTTAAATAACAGTTTTCAAATGAAATTCGCCTTCACATTGCCTGTTTATTATTATTAGTTAGTGCGAATTACTTCCATACAGAATTACGGCATGTACAGGGTGACATAGAAAAAACTACAATGCATAGCAACATGTGATAGAGAATCAAGAAATAACAAAAAAAAAAGTTCCTATACACTAATATCCGATTGCTTTTTGTTTCAAGTTACAAGCTGTTGATGTTAAAAGGCTTTTATTAAACAAAACAACATTCAAAAATATAAGATACATATTAATTCTGCATAAGGTGTTGAAATTGGTGACCTTGTTCCTGAATACACAATTCCAATCTTCGTGTTAATGACTGACGGCATCTTTGAAATATGTTAGCATTATTACGAAATCTGTCAGCAGACTCCACAATTCTGTTCCATAATTCTTCTTCACTATTTAGTTGTGCGGCATACACTTCACCTTTCATAAATCCCCAAAATGAAAAGTCGAGGGGATTAAGGTCGGGACTACGAGCTAGCCATGGTATTATAGGTCCCCCACGACCAATCCACCTATTTCCAAATTTTTTTGCAGAAATTCCCTTACTCTCCTAGAATAGTGAGCTGGCGCGCCGTCATGCATGTAGTACATTCTTCTTATAATATTCAATGGAATATCTTCTAATAAAGTATTCAGTTCGTTTTCCAAAAAATGTCGACAGTGTTCCCCTGTCAATCGTCTGGGCATTCGAAATGGACCAATTAGATAATTGTCGATTATACCTGCCCACACATTAATGGAAAACCCATACTGGTGATTCCGTATTACGTTCTGATAAGGGTTTTCATCGCTCCAATAGCGCATATTGTGAATATTCAAAATGACAAAAAGTTTTGCCCTTTATTTTGCAACCACTCGCAATATTCTAAACGCTGTTCCAATAGGTGATGGATTTTTTGGAAATGAAATGGATGAAGAAGTTGTTCTTTGAGGACTTCCCTAACAAATTCACGATTGACATTTGGTACAGCTGCACTTATTCTTCCGGTGCTTATTCTAGGATTGTCTTCTACTATTTGCAAAATAGCTTCTTCATTTGCAACAGTACGGACGAGTTCTGTTAACCCCAGGAATCAAATTTTGGTTTTTTAAAGCAACCATCTTCTCCCAAACGCCTATGTACGTCAATAAATGTCCTAACATTAGGAACTTGCCTTAATGGGTATCTCTGTCGATAGATCCGTTGAGCTTCGGAAGAATTTGAACGAGCTTCGCCGTAACACATGATCATGTCCCTGTATTTTACGAAAATATAGCGCACCATTTTGAAATAAAATTTTCAAGACACTATACTAATATTGGTTTGACATTTACCAAATGTTTTGTTTCATGAAATCACAGCCTAACTTAAAATATTTGTTATTGCCTAGGTAAAACTAAAATACAAGGACAATATAAAAAACAGTTTGTAACTTGAAAAAAACGCAATCGGACATTAGTGTATAGGAACTCTTTTTTGTTATTTTTCGTTCCTCTATCTCGTGGTGCTATGCATTGTAGTTTTTTCTATGTCACCCTGTATATCAAAGGAGTGAAAAATTAATATTTTAGCCATAAATGAACCTTATAAGCGTCTAACATCTAAGAAAAATGAATCAAATCAATCACAATTATGAGTAATTCGTCCAGAATCAATCTACATCATTTATAAATATAATAATAACCATCCAGTGTATCTTAAGGGCAAGTAGGGAAAAAAATATTATCAAGGCCATTTTTCACTATATTTACCCGACCATTGATTTTACCAATGTGTTTATTGCGAAAATGTAGAACTGGAGTACATATTTCACATTTTCCTATCTCTGCTACACATAGTTTTTTTACATTAGAGTGCGACAGGTCATTTACAGCGCGAAAACTCACTTTTATGAGTTCGAGCGCTGTAAATGACATAATAAATGCACGATATTTATATTAGATTTTTTAGCTGAGAAAAATACTACATTAAAATATCGGTAAAATATGTTTTGTATTGCCTGACAAGTAATGCTGTATTTACAATTGAAGAGGCCAAAAAAATGTAAATGACCTAATGAATGTAGGGCATTTATATTAGATTTTTTAGCTGAGAAAAATACTACATTAATATATCGGTAAAATATGTTTTGTATTGCCTGACAAATAATGCTGTGTTTGCAGTTGAAGAGGCCAAAAAAGTGTATTTACCATTAATATACATCGAATTTGGCCCAGTCTGTACATACATCAACAAAAAAATGTGTGTTGTTTAAATATGTATTTAAACAACACAGTGTAATAAGTGGTTAGTAATTTCGAGTATTTATCGTCGCTACAACAATACAATTGCTAAACGCATTCATTCATTCATCCACGATACGATAATGCATTCGCGTTCAGTTCAATCACCGTTTCTACTCTACTACTCAACTAAACCCGAACGAGACGCAATGTAAATAAGTCACAATCAGCGTCCATTGTTGTCGATAATTTTCGGAACGGGATACCGAGTACGGAGCACAACTCACGGAATAGTACGAGTAAATACTATAGGCGCGCGCGGTTGACTTAACCCGGGTGCCTCGTCGTTCGCTACGAAACAATGCCCCGTGTTGGCCACTCTGGAAACAATGGTGGCCAATTTCCTGGATGAGATAGGAAAATTCTCCTTACATACGACCGATACGACGCGACAATTACGGCTCGGCTAATTAGTTAATTATTCGCGGAATACCGCGCGACAAAGCGGGGATTTCTAGGAAATCGTATTCGACGCGAGGAGATACAGGTTATGTGGGTCGAATTTTTGGAAATCGATACACAATCACCGGAAAATTTCTATATAATAGAGGTAACTAACTCACCGGTGGTATCGCCGTTTGCCGTTTGAGGTGAGCCAATGGAGGTGGATTATATGCCATATTGGCGAAAACTAATCTCTCTTCGTAATCGTATTCGCACAGGATTTTGTTCTCGCATAGGTAAAACCTATCGCCCACGCAAAACCTGTAACAAAAGGAGAAATCATTCGATTATTGTCTTAAATATATATGACGTTAATTAGCTGATGTAACACGTTTATGCGTAAGCTAAATTGTGTAAAATAAGCGATTTCTATTCCTGAAAGCTTATAGGGAAGCACTAAACTGTTGTTGTTAGAGATAATGATATATTCAATAACGCATCTGCAATGTGTTACCTGATTCAATATGCGTGCAGAATATAATTAATTATACAAGGTAGTTTCGTTTCCTGGTTAGATATGCTTTCACTAATTAGACAGTTGAGAAAAATTCGTTTAGGGTATAGAAATTCAAATAAGATTTAGTGTTTGAGGTTCGCTTTTTGAATACATTATTATTGTTACTTCATGAGAGAAAAAGTGGCAATTTTGAGCAATATCTTTTTTATTTATATTACATAAATTTATGATGAAGATATGAGGATTTTATATTTTGGAGGGGAAGGGGGGAGAGAGGTGGTTTTGAATTGATTTAAGATGCCAACTTAACTTTTTGTTGCATTTGGGTTTGCTATATTCTTTTTTTTTCAATTTTTTTAAAATAAATTCTTTATATATGATGTCAAGTTTATAAGCTTTAGTAGCCAGTATTTACATGAAGAAAAATCAGTTCTTTTTAATGGATATGTAGCAGTCTATTTATTAATTAGTTACGTAGTGACATACATATATTAACATGTCAATTATACGTTTCGCCTAATTCTATAGTTTTCAACAGTAAAAATTTTTTATAAGTATGTATTGTTACATTATTACCACTTATACAAAACGGTGTCTGGATTATCAATATTTTATTCACAATTCATTCTATATCATCTTCAATTGACAAATCTACATAATCATTCCAAAACAATCTTTTATCCCTCAAAATAAAAAATTAATAAATTTTGTCAATAAAAGTTCGAAATTTTAATTTTTCTTTCCTAATTTGTAAGTGAACGCATGTTATCATAATTAACTTTAAATTATAAAATACCTAACTTTTTTTTAAAAAAAAAAAAACTTCATTACAATCCATTTCTTTTTGTTTTTCCAATTCATAACATCCCATTCTTTCATTGATATTTGAAATGATAATTTTCTAAATCCAGCCATTAGAAATAATGACGTTCAATAAGTAAATAATCCTGATTCAATTAAATACTTAAGAGTTTTCCTTGAGCCTAAACTGGGCTGGGAAGCGCATACTGATTACATTGCAAATAAACTTGGAAAAACATTATTCCTATTACGAAGTCTGTCAACGTCGGTATCAGAAAGTGTCTTAAAAGCTGCTTATTTTTCTCTTTTTCACACAGTTATGTCATATGGAATTTTGCTATAGGGTCATAGCTATTCGAGTGTTAGAATTTTTGGGCTGCAAAGAAAAGCCGTGCGGATCCTAAGTAATTTATCATTTCGTGCTGACTGTCGAGAAGCATTTACAAGATTAAAAATTTTAACTTTTCCATGCCAGTTTATGCTGGAATGTCTTATGTACGTTAAAAAAATATAAAAATTGTTACTCTACAAATGCTGCATTTCACGGCTATAACACATGAAACAAAAATGATTTAAGCATTAAGTATACTCGTCTCAGTTCCACACAAAAGATGTCTTACCATCAAGGCATAAAGTTTTACAATGTTCTCCCGCAAAATATTAAAGATCTAAGCAGAAAGTCATTCGAATGTTCTATAAAAAAAAATATTAATCCATCAAGCTTTTTATACAAGTGAGGAGTATTTTCAACACTTTATGTAGTTGCACCTCCGCACTTGGTGCTCACTTTGATTTTATTGTTACTGTATTTATTACATTATATACATTATTAAATGACTTAAAATTAATAAATTAAGACTTATGACTTGTGTAAATACTTTTGTATAACCAGCACCAATAAATTATATTTATTTTATTTATTTATTATTTATTTTAAGTCATTATGCATTTGTTCATTGTCGTCCTCTGCATCCGGTTTAAAATTTTCTGCATTAACTTCTTCTATTCCCACCTTATTTAACCAATTTTCACTGTCCAAATCGGTACCATTCTAAATCAATTTTCAATGTTAATTCTCGTCCATAATAATGATCGCCCTTTTCACTATTAACATTTCCCTCTTCATCATATTCCCTGTCAGCCCTATTTTCCTTAAAAGCTTCCTTATTTTCCTCTGTAAATCTATACTTTCTTTCGAATTGTTCTTCCTCCAGTGTTTCGTTCTCTTCCTTTGCAATTTCATCTTTGCTCTTTTGATCTATCGGATATGATTCCCTTAGGTTTACACTGTTGAAAATTTTAACACTTTTTTGACTAATTTAATAGTCAGGAGAGGTCCACACTGTTTTCGTGTTATTTTGTCGAGAACTATAGAAGTTTAAACTTGACGAACAAAGATAGTCAAGTATTGTCTATTGCTAAGGGGTTATTTTGTCCAACTAACACGTGGAATTATGATATACTTCTAGTCACATTTTATTTGATCTAGACTAGACAAAGTTACTAGCTGTTTAACTAAATGAATGCGATCTATTGGATGATTTAACACCGTTTTCTGAACACAACGTCTATTTAATATGCAACTCCTATTTCTTAGTGCTATAATATTCTCTCTTTAAGACGTTTTCTCAATTATAAATATACAGAATGACTTATTCAAAACTTTTGGTTTCAACTAAACGCACTAATTTTAAAATGATTTTTTGAGAACCATTATAAAATTAAGTGAATGTTTATGCTATTTGTTTCAAATCTGAATTAATTACGTAAATAGTTGTTCCCAATACATCTTTAAGATGTTGAAATTTTTTATGCCCACTGGAATTAACGTTTAATAACACAAGGTTACACTTTGCAGGTCAGTCACATCTGGTGGTTTGTTTGGATATGTTAATACGCAGAAACAAACTCGAAAACAGATACACGTGCAATGCAGGTGGTGCGTATAATGCAATACCGTATTAGATTAGGTGAGGTTTCTATATTTCTATCCGAGAGAAAAATTCTGATTGGTTGATGCTTCTGAATGTCTAGAGAAAATAGTAAATCCTCATATCTGAACAAAGAGTTCACACCAAATTCTAGTAATTTCTGTTCTACTAAACACATGTAATCAATTCGTCTGGCAAAGTTTGTAAAAATCAACACTAAAATACTTGACTAGCGCAAAATTAACGCCAACACCGTAATATTATCAACAGTGTAGATTTTGATTTAACCTCTTTTCTCATTCGTTTCACCTCCGCTATTTATTGAGCTATTTCTCCTCTCTTTTCCAGTTTATCCTGCATATGCAGGGTGATTCACAATATATGCGACAAACTTTAAACGCCGATTCCTGGGGTTATTTTGATCATAAAAGTTCATAAGAACATATGTCCAAAATCGCTTAGTTCTAAAGTTGTATAATGTTTAATAGTAAGTTAACATAATTAATGTTTTTATTATAAATTAACAAAATAATTAGTAAAACAAAATTAACTTATACTAACTGTTGAAAATGACCGCCCCAACTGCAATACAAGCTTCTATCCTCCGTCGTATTGATTGGCGAGTCCGTTCTAAAATACCAGAGGTATTTCGAATTGTTTGAAAAGCTGCGATAATACGATTTCTCAGTTCATCGACATTTTCAATGGGAGTCGTATAAACTAATGATTTAAGGTGACCCCAGAGAAAAAAGTCCAACGAATTTAAGTCTGGAGACCGAGGAGGCCACGGTTGTGGACCTCCCCTCCTATCCACCGATCTGGATACGTATTGTCCAAAACCTCGCGAGCAACTAAACTAAAATGCGCTGGAGCACCGTCATGCATAAAATGCATTTGTAATCTTAATTGCAACGGAACTTCTTCCAGCAGTAGGGGTAGCTCCTCTTCAAGAAAATTGCGGTATACCTCGCCATTTAACCGCATCGGTAAAAAATGTGGACCTATCAAGTGATCTCCAACAATTCCGGCCCACACATTGACAGAGAATTGATGTTGAGGACGGGCATTCACTAGTTCGTGCGGATTTTCTTCGGCCCATATGTGATTACTATGAAAATTAATAATCGAGTTTCTAGAGACAGTAGACTCGTCGCCGTCGGTGAAGAATATTTGAGCCAAATAGTCAGGATTTTGTGCGATTTTGTGTTGCATCCATTGACAAAAAGCCACTCTTTGTGGAAAATCTGGCGGCAAAAGTGTATGCATCCGTTGAATGTGATATGGATACAACAGTTGATCTTTCAATATTCTCCAAACTGTGGCCTGATTAATGTTTAAAGCAAACGCAATTTTTCTGGTGTTTGTATTAGGATGTTCCTCAATTTCATTTAGTCCTATTTCTTTAATATGTGGAGTTCTCACTGTAAATGGGTGCCCGTTATCAGTCGTCCGTTTTTTAAAATTTCCCGTTTCACTAAGACGTTGGTGAAGACGGGCAAATATTGAATGATGCGAGATGGTACGGTTCGGGTATCGTTCTTCATAAAGACGTCTAGCAGCACGCGAATTTCCGTTGGAAAGACCGTAAGCGAAATGCATATCACACATCTCAGCATTCGTGTAATTCATTTTAGAAAACAGAAACTGGCAATAAACTGAATGAATTACTCTGACAACTATTGACAAATATTGAAATGACAAATAAACAATTCCCTCTCAACACAATAGTTTTTGAAGAACCAACTGTGATATTATATCGTGTTAGTCATAGTTCATAATTTATTATTAAACATTCAATAACTTTAAAACCAAACCGTTTTGGACATATACTCATATGAACTTTTATGATCAAAATAACCTCAGGAATCAGCGCTTAAAGTTTGTCGCATATATTGAGAATCACCCTGTATATTACGAAAAATGTCTTTAACGACATATCAGTCCAGTTCAATTTAGCAAGAAAGTTTGCCCCACGTTGGGCGCCAAAATATGTTATATTATTACCACTTATACAAAAAGTTGCTCGGATTATCAATATTTTATTCACAATTCTTTCAACATCGTCTTCAGTTGACAAATCTACATAATCATTCCAAAACAATCAACAAAATATCACTTACTAGATTAGAAATAAATAGATTATTTATCTATCAATCCATCTATCCTAACGCGAATTAAAACTCTAAACATAACTTCACGTATTGTTCCATAAATAACTATTAGCATATTTCACACACAAAACTATACATATTTTTCTCAAATGTATCGAAATTAAAAACCCGCTGAAATATGGACAAAAATAAAATTTACGACTGCCATTTCGCACTGGCGACTGGCATGAATAAAACATTTCGAAAACTATATACATCAATACGTTAAAAGGCGACGGGGTAATAATCGCCCGCTCTCGAAATATAAAACCTATATATATAAATATAATTTTCATTAAAACATAACGCGATTTTATCCGAAGCGCAGAGCGGGCGGACGACGTGGCTTCCGCTATTAGGTGCCCTACCTACTACTACATCGTTTCGGTCCGATTTTCAATTTTTAAATTTAAAAATTCAACGCGTAAACCGGGGACCGATATTTAAATCGATAACCGGCCGATAAATCCCCCGGTCGGTATTCAATTACCGGCACATTGGCGCAATTTACGCCTGCCGCCCCGTTTTACAGCCCTGGCATTAGCCGCTTTCAATGCGAGAAATACGGCGCCCTCGGCCGCGACGGGGCTAGTTTTTCGCTCGTCCTGTTTAACACCTTGATTTATATACGTCGCAGTCGGCGTCGAGAGTTTATAACACCGGCGTTAGTCCACGTCAAATCGCTACTACTGGTTAGCGATTGTAACGAGCCGTCGCTTCGTTGACCGAAGTGATGATTTATAGACGCGGATCGGGTGTGCAGGAGAATGAATGCGGGATTACGATTGGGGCAGAGCAGGGTTGACAACTGCACGTGGAAAGGTCGGAAGGGAGAGTCAGGCGTTGTTCTGTTTTACAGACCAGAAATCTTGAGGTTCATAAATAATAGTGATGTGTATAAAACTGCTTCTTTACGTTAGCAGCTACAACTTAGAGCCGAATTTTTAGTCGCAACTTATGTAGCCGTCATCCTCATCTCATCTAACACTCATCTTTCACTCATAGGAGGAAAACTTATCCTCATCTCAATTTTGTGATTCATAAACAAGAGTTAACGTCTTGCTAAGGTAAGGAACAGATGAGAAAGAGGCACACATGCGTCGAGCTACTACGTCAGAGTGTTAATGCCATATTGATGACGTTCTGTTCATTCAACCAATAACAAAACGTTATTTCAATGTAAACAACACGCAGTGGAAAGGAAACAACTAAAACTATATAGTGTGGTCATTAGATTGTTTGCAATCACAAGAACAACGCCAATGTGCTATATATACAGGGTTTTCCACGGAACTGGCTGGTTAGAAGTTTTCCGGCTTAACGAAATTCCTCAGTTTGAAAAAATTGGGGTTTGCAACAATTTGGCACTTACTTTCTTTCTAAAATATTTTCACCTTTTTTGCACTTCCGGTTAGCCGGAAGTCGCTACGAACTTTGTTATTTTAAATGGAACGCCCTATATATTATTATATTTTTGAATTTATCATAAAATTCTATGACGATTACGATTAGGGTATCTTATACCTATCTTCAACTGTTTCTAAGATATTACGATTTTTGTTAAAATTTTGACATTTACATTGTTGTATGTAATTGATTAATTCTCACTTGATTTAAGTGTCAGAAATCTCCGACTTTGAAATCAACAACTACTAACATTGTTTTACCAAATCGTAGAAAAAAAAGTTCAGTGACATTATACAGGGTCTTTAAAAATTAGTGACATATCCAAGAATTTTGAATGTTGCAAAACTTAATTTTTTCAAATAGAACACCCTGCACATTTTTCTATTTTTGGATGTACAATTAAATTCTATACCGATTTGCTGTAGCATTCCCTATACCCATCTTCAGTAGTTTTCTTTTAAATTACTCGTTTTGTTTATTACCGCTTTCAAATGGCCGACTAATTTCTATCTGGTGGGCCATGACATTAACAACAATTTATTATTATTAGTAAGTATTATTGTTATAATCATTGTTTGTTACACGTCGCGTGTTGAAATAAATGCATATTATTATGGAACTTATGAATTAGATAATGAAAAATATTGAAGGAGCTTATTTTAACCTGGATACTTTAAATTTATTTTACATTCACTGAGAATGCAGGATGAACTTATAGAGAATTTACGGTAATTATAGGAATATATTTTCGGCGAATATATCTAATAAAATTCAGAAAACTTTGAAATAATACATTACACAGATTACATACTGTACGCAACTTTCGGTACTACCAAGCAAGATTTAATGATTCGTGTGACGAGAACGTTTGATGAATTAGACCCAGTTGAAGTGAGAAGAAGTATAAGGCGACACATTAAGACGTCGAATAATAAAATGCTTGGACGCAAACGGAATTCACATTGAGCATTTTTTTTTGATGCTCTATGTCATGGTTCAAGTTTATGCTGCTTGTAAATTGCATTTGTTAAGTATGCATGTATCTAAATATTCTTCATAAAAACCTTTATAATTTTGAAAATACTTTAATATATCAAAAACTTTAAAACATTTGTCTGGCAAGCACACTACGTTTTAGTGAAACAATTTTTGTTATGTTGTCGTTAACGTTTACGCCATTTCCCTTAATTTGAAACCAAGCTATTAAGAGAAATGATTTCAAAATAAATTCCTTTAATTACATTGAATTCTCTATAAGTTCTTCCTGCGTTCTCAGTGAATCTAAAATAAATTTATAGTATCTAGGTTAGAATAAGTTCCTCCAATATTTTTCATTATCTAATTCATAAGTTCCACAATAATATTCATCGGTCTGAACACGCGACGTGTAACAAACAATAATTATAACAATAATACTTACTAATAATAATAAATTGTTGTAATGTTAATGTCATGGCTCACCAAATAGAAATTATTCGGCCATTTGAAAGCGGTAATAAACAAAACGAGTAATTTAAAAGAAAACTACTGAAGATGGATATAGGGAATGCTACAGCAAATCGGTATAGAATTTAATTGTACATCCAAAAATAGAAAAATGTACAGGGTGTTCTATTTGAAAAAATTAAGTTTTGCAACATTCAAAATTCTTGGATATGTCACTAATTTTTAAACACCCTGTATAATGTCACTGAACTTTTTTTTCTACGATTTGGTAAAACAATGTTAGTAGTTGTTGATTTCAAAGTCGGAGATTTCTGACACTTAAATCAAGTGAGAATTAATCAATTACATACAACAATGTAAATGTCAAAATTTTAACAAAAATCGTAATATCTTAGAAACAGTTGAAGATAGGTATAAGATACCCTAATCGTAATCGTCATAGAATTTTATGGTAAATTCAAAAATATAATAATATATAGGGTGTTCCATTTAAAATAACAAAGTTCGTGGCGACTTCCGGCTAACCGGAAGTGCAAAAAAGGTGAAAATATTTTAGAAAGAAAGTAAGTGCCAAATTGTTGCAAACCTCAATTTTTTAAACCTGAGGAATTTCGTTAAGCCGGAAAACTTCTGACCAGCCAGTTCCGTGGAAAACCCTGTATATCAATACGCGGATTCATACAGTGTTAGTAGTAAATTACAAATTATTAGAGATATGGAATCTAAAAGAATGTTCTTCACCGGAGATGAAAAAATTTATTTAAAAGAACTTGTATTATTTTATCTTCTTCTATCTTGTAGTATTTTATCATTCAAAGAAAAACATAAAATATATCTTTTACCTGAATCGGGCCACTAGCATAAAAGCGTAATGCAACACATAATTTTAGAATTTGGTGATATAGGTAAACCACGGTGGTTCATTGCTGCTTCCAGAGGATATACCAAATTTAACAAAATATGTTGAATTGTTTGTCTTGAGAAACGGTATCGTTGTAATAGCTCATTGTTGTTATATTTTTCATGTCCCGTATTATATTTCTATAATATTGCGATTTATATATTGCAATTTGTATAAGCACTTTTTTACCTTGGCATACGTTCATAACCTTCATTACCTACATACTCTATAAATTCGTAAAAGTTATCCATCACAATGGCAAAGAATATAAAAAAAAAGAATAACAAAAAAAAATGCTTTAGGATATATGTAATTATAGATTATCTACGAATATATGTATAGATAAGGTAGCTGTCAGCGCACCTCACGAGTTACTCACTTTTCATTCAATCATGAGTTCTACTTGAGGTGCAGATGAGTTACTAACTGTTTAAGAATTCGAAAAACTGAGAAATTGACGCTATAAGGATGAGATGAGGATGAGGAAGCCTCAAGGAGCGTTTAAGAATTTAGCTCTTATTTATATATTTCGATCTAATAGATCTACTGCTACAGCCCTTGTGTCCTGTTGTAGTGGGCTCATTGAATCTGTCGAGGCGGGCGAGTGCCCTGTTGCGATCTTCTGTGATTTCAGCAGGGCATTCGACTGCATTGACCACGCTCTACTGCTTGACAAATTGTATAAATATGAATTTCGGGGAGCCGCGTATGATTGGCTATCGATTTTGCGGATGAACGGCATCAATATGTTGATCTTCGCCATCGGTGTGGTTACAACCACCAGTTCGAGTAGCAGGTACGTTTGTCTGGGTGTCCCTCAAGGGTCCATACTAGAGCCCATACTTTTCCTGCTTTACACAAATGAATTAGGTGCTCTCTATGAAAACCTAGTAATGTATGCCGACGATAACACTTTTATAGCCTCTGATATTAATGATGAATTCTTAAAAGATAAATGTAATAACATCATATCCACTTTTGCGGAGTGTTCTTTTTTTTCTGCACTTAAATAGTACGAAGTCGGTCACTATGAGGTTTCGCAATAGACAGCGGTTGTGCGCTGGTCGGGATGTCACCTTGGGCTGTGGTAAACTTGTGAATTTGCCCTCTTCTACACCTTTAGGTATAACTTTTGATGAATGTCTGACTTGGAAGGATCATTGTAGTGCTCTAATCAATAAATTGAACTCACTGTGTTTTTTATTCAAAAATTTAAAAGAAATTTTAACAATTGACCAGCTGTTGGCTCTCTATCATGCCCAGGTGGCGTCCAGACTGACCTATGGGATTTGCCTGTGGGGGCTGTCTACCGCATCACCGGACGTGTTTGTCGTGCAGAAGAGAGTCTTACGCGCTATGTTGGGTCTTTCTGGGCGTGCGAGTTGCCGGGAGGCCTTCAAAGAGTACAGAGTTTTAACCTTGATTAGTACTTATATATTTAATGTGTCAATGTATAAGGAAAACGATGAGAAACGTAGAAGATCATAATAAGGAGGGTGGGGGTAAAACAGGAAATAATAAAGACGAAAAGTAAATTGAAAGGGATAAAGAAATACATTGACAACGAGTTGACAGTAGAGGAAATATTCATCCAAAAAGAATTAAGAAGCATCGCGAGGGAAGAATAAAATAATGGAAGCGAGGTAAAAGTAAGATACAACAAAATATTAATTTACGGAGAAATCTACGAATGGAATAAAAAGGCAATGGGAGTGAAAGCAAAAAACCAGTAAAAGCAACGGAGCTAGGAAAAAATATGACGACTTTGGCAGAAAATCGGACAACGAGAAAGGGCAAGACTTTAAAACAACTTACATGCACGTTGGAATTAATTCAGCTTTGTGTTAAAAACTCACCCAGACGTTGGAACAAAAAGTTCTTCGTTTTTTCACATCAAGAAAAGGAAAAGTTATTACATTCATGAAAATAATTGGCTTCTAAAAGATAGAAAATGAAAAAAAAAACAGTTTTATTTTAAAAAATATGTAATAATTTACAAAATTACGAATTTAAATAATAATACTGCTACCGCGTACCTCAAGCACTACTATAATTATTCATCATTCTGAAGACAAAAAAAGATTTTAAGATTAGTTTTCTTTTTAACTAAATAATTTAAAAAATAGTTAGTCCTTTCCCTCCCCAGATTTTACAAACAAATTAGTTATTAGAAAGCAAATAGAATACATCCTCCTAAACTAATCCTTTCACCTGGTGCTAGAGCAGATTCATTTCAATAAAACCCTATACCAATATAAAAATTCATTTAAAATAAGAGGAGATATCTACACATTACTAAATCTATATTTCCACAGTATCAGTATCATTTTCTTCCAAATATTGCACTTCCACATTTAGATTTAGTCATTTAAGAACCAAATCATACGGAGGTGTTACGGATAATATAATTAATAATTTAAACTGTCACCCATCAATTTAGTTGACCGCCTGTCGATCTATCTCCAACATAATTAACTGCATTACAGGTAGTAATTGGTATAGATGGCAAAATGGCGCCAATATGAATTATGCCACGTGTCATTTGGGTCGCCCTTCATTATAAGATCTAGTTGATGTGAAATCGATTAAATATTCCTCACCTAATAATATATATTCATCATTTTTTCTTATTATTATGTACGTTCCAATAAAGTGGCTTCATTTTATACTTTACAAAAAAAAAAAAAACTTTAATTTAAAATTTAATCAACACTTGCTGTATAAGGTAAAAATAATTATTAATGCTATTCATAATAGTTAATTTCTTCCATCTATATTTGATTATGTTTACATTATACAGTATTACATTAAAGTAATTTCCGTAGTAGCATCGTATTAAGAGATGATGCCTTGTGGGCATCGACCGTTATATTGCATTAGAAACTTATTAATGGTATTATTGCTGTATGTATTATAATCTGTATCAGGTTGGTAGACGGATTAGATTACACAAGATACAAGATGCATCAAAGTAACAAGTTCTACAATTATTGGTAATTGAGAAATTCAAAACCACATGATATTAAGTAGCTAACAGGGATTTGATTTTCACTTAAAGTTATAGTTTAAAGGAAGTTCTAGGTGTATATAAAGAAATATTGCCCATCAGTACTTAGGCGTTTACAGTTTGCAAATGGAGAAACGATCGTTAAATAATATTTCCCAACATTTACGTTTGCCAACAACATCCTGTCAACTCATGCAAAACAGGCCACTCATAATGTAGCAGTCAGTTAATCCGTATACCGGATGACAAATGGTGCCAATATGCAATTATTCATTGCCCGTGCATGCCTCTGCGTTTTAGTGGCTGCTTGATGAAGCAGCCTCGATATAGCTTGTAGTTGTAACTCCTTCCCACGTACGAAATATCTCGAGAACTTTCATTATTATTGCTTTTATTCGTTTGTCGTATAATCTTTATGCAGGAGTAATTTAACAGTAACAAAAGGAGCGTTTCGCACAACTTAAATCTCAACAGCTACTCCTTCCTTTAAAACAATCTTAAATGGGCACCGATTGACAATGTGACAGTGATACTCTGTTTCATAAAACATTTGGCGTGTAGGGAACTAATTCATATTTTTATAAGCAAATACGCAAGTTAAGTACACATCATGTTGCAGACGTGATGATTAAAATGCTGTATGACTTTTTTCATTTCACTTTATTATATGTTCAAAATGATGACCATTAACCTCCATAAAATAGTACAATTTTGCTTCAAATGCTCTTCTGACATTTTGTAACAGTTTTGGCGTTATTCGTTAGCATTCTTAACGTGACGTAAGCGGCCTCAAGAAAGGAATGGAGAAATAAAGGTTTTTGGCGCGATCACAAGAACAGCGTAACGTCCCTAATTGGCGGAGAGCTGAGGAGATCGTAGGTACGCAAGCGAACTGGGAGTAAGCAGCTAGTGTTGGAATAGAGTGGAGGTGCCGTTCGTCCGGAGAGCAGAGGTTGTGAGATCCGCCATTAAGCACCAGCCACAACACCGTTACATACTGTTAAAAGTGAATAGCGTACCGGGCTAATTTATCCCCGTTATTGCTGATTAATACCTGGGCCATTTGTTGCTGCCGGAGAAGAATCCTAGATATTGGTAAAAATAAACGCGTAGTGGAATGACGTATCCCCACTATTGTGTAAGATTCTGGCCATCTGTTATTAGATTTCGTATTAGCCGTGGACTGAAGTGTTGCTCTGCCGTATGCTGGGAGTTTCTAGATCCACAGAGCCAAATCCCGTCTCCAGAGAATCGCGCAAAGATTATTAACAGTTAGGGCCGCGAACGCGTATTCATCTATTTCGGCAGACGCGGCGTGTGTTATTTCGGGTATTTTACCAGTAGATTTGCGTTTGAGGGAACTTCAATTTCGTAAGGATGCGAATAAAATAGCGTTTGAGGGTTTGATTACGACAACGGGAATTAGATTAGAACCGGGCGATTTAGAAAGGCGAGTAGATATAGGGGGCGAATTCATCCCACGGAATTAAAAAGTATTAGTTATGATAAATTTATAGGCACTTTTCGAGAGGGTTTAGAAATTTTACGGATGGGTCGAAGGGCGAGGGTGGTACAGGGGCGGCTTTTGTTGTTTATAATAGGGGTATTGAAATACATAATCAACAGTTTAAATTAGGGGATCATTGCAATATTTTTCAGGCAGAATTAGTTGCAATAAATCAGGCAGTAGTTTATAGTAGGCGCGAATGGGAATTTATGCGAGACGTGAGAATTATAACAGATAGCTTATCTGTATTAGAGGCGTTAGGGAATTTAAAGAATCCGACCGATTTGTTGTTAGATACTTGGGATATGTTGCGCGAGGGGGTATAAAACTTTTTGGACTAGGGCTCATGTAGGTACAATCGGTAATGAGAGGGCGGATCAATTAGCGAAAGAGGCGGTATCTAGGGGAGATAGCTTGATTATTAGATTTGGGCTAATTTCGGCTAGTGTAGTTAAAAAAACGTTTAGGGATAAACTTGATAATGATTGGCAGAGTAGGTGGGACAATACCTTAAATGGGAGGTGGACTAGGAAATTTATCGATAGCGTTTTAGGGAAATGAGGGTTAATTTATCGTATCAGGCGGTAGAATTAATAACAGGTCACGGTAATTTTAAATCATTTTTATGTAGAATTGGGAGGGTTAATGATTCGCTTTGTGAGTGCGGTGGGGGTAGATACAGCGGGGCATGTCTTATTTGAATGTTAGAGCATTAGGTAGGGGGTTAAATTGGCCGCGACGCGAAACAGATATTAGAGATAATGAGTCGATCGAATGGTGGGAATTTTTTAGTAATGTTGCTAAAGAACTAGATAGGTTACGGCATTATATTTAGATAGTTAGTAGGGTAGCACGCTTATAAATGAATATTTTATGCTCTTTAGTGGTCGGAATTGGTGTTAAACTATAAATATTTAAAATATAAATCTTTATTGAATTACTCTTGGTTAGAATAATTAGGATTAAGTTATTATTAAGTATTAGAATAGGTACTGCTGTTGTTTTGTTTGTTTTTTAGGTCATCATCTTTCCTGTTCAACTTCTGAATGTGTGAAAAAGAGAGCAGCTACGCGAGAACGGCAAGGCTGTCGGAATTTGAGGAGACGTGGAGGCTGCTTCTTTGGCACTCAGAAGGATAATAATAATTTGCGGCTATCAGTAATAAGGTCTGGGACTTCTTCCTTCCCAGAGTAAGGTTTTTGCCATGGTTTTCCCTTACTCCGTGGTAATTGATTTTATATAAGTATATTATATATAATCAGTGTCTTTGGCGAATGCTGGGAGATAACGAAAGTCGTTCCATGGGCGCATTTAATAATAACTGATAGCTGATACTGATTTACAGTAGACTCGCGATTATGTGAACTAATCACATTTCACATATTTTATCATTTCTCAAAAGTAGTATTCATATGGTCGCGAGGCTACTGCATTATATTTTTGTTATTAAAAATCATAGGGAAGTTATTTAGTTAGAGTAGGATCATTTCAATTGTTATGGAACCCATATAGTACTTAGAATAGGTAGCCCCCGTGTAGTACCTTTTCAGGTGGAGCACGGGGTTAGGATGATTTGTAATAATTTAGTTTTCATAAATAAAGTGTGTCGAAGCAAGGTTTGGGACTTTTTCCTAGATCCTCCCAGAGTAAGGTTTTTGCCATGGTTTTCCCTTACTCCTTGGCGAATGCTAGGAGATAACTAAAGTCGTACCATGACGCAAATATTTTAACAACCGATGATATCTGACCGATTTACAGCAGACTCGCGATGATGCCACACATTTCACATAAAATAGTATTCACATAATTGCGAAGCTACTGTATTATATTTTTGTTATTAACAATCATAAGGGAAATTATTTAGTTAGAGTAGGAACATTTCAATTATTATGGAATCCATATAGTACTTAGAATAGGTAGCCTTTAGGTGGAGCATGGGGTTTAGGATGAATTATTTAGCTTTTCATAAATAAAGTGTATAGTACTTAGAAGCAATATAACATAATAATCATCACACGAACTATAAGGGATTTCAATTCTTCAGTATGCCTTATCCGTGTTGATGTGGAATTTTCACTTGACCAAATCCGAATTCATTCGTTGGATTTTACGCCCTTGCTTCTTCACAATGGACGAGCCTCAGTGGTGAGGGTAATGACTATGATTTAGGAGGCCAATTAAAATGTTTATAAAGGACCCTCAGCCACCCCCACCTAACAAATATATCCAACTTGTTAAAGCCACGGTAGATGGCGCCGCTCCAGCGAGGAGGACAGTGCTCTGAACGGTGGCTGCCCCGAACTGCGAACGCTTTGTTTTCATAGCCCGTTTCGCTTCACAATGAACGGTACGACGACCGTGGTGCGAGCTAGGATTACCGTTTTGCGTGATACATTTTCCTCCGTTGAGCGTCGAAATTAAATCCCGACTAATCGGGCCGCCGTTATCGCTTATTGTTATTATTATTATTAGCGTTATTAGTAGCATTCTGTCGTTACTATTCGGAGATTTATCGCTACAGTTTTGCGCGAAAGCGCTAGAAGGGATTTTAAACTTTATCGGCTTAAATTAAGGTTAAAAATCTGTGGACAATCGTAATATTTTATAACAAAATCAGTTCTAATAACAACGAGCAATGAATTTTAACTTTCGGTTAAATGCAGTTTATTCCAGCTTCCTTTGGGTTTAATGAAAACAAATTCCGAACTTATATTGCACCCATGCATGATTTTCTCACGTCTATTCTAATCTTCTTTCACCCAGAAGACTCCACTCTAATTCTCCCTTCTTATATTCTATAACACAGAAATCACAGCCCCAAGAAGGGGTTTGACCATTTCTTTTGATCAAACTTAGCAGAAACGTTTAACTCCTAAAAAGTAGCAATTGATTGCAATTTCAAATAAAAAAGAATGAAATATAATCATACTCTGTCACACATACGGTGTCTAGTAAAAAAGCAGATTCGAGCAGCTTACAAAGCTTATATTACTAGAGTTAAAGCATCAATTGCTGATGATCCTCAGAAATTCTGGTCCTTTGTACAAGGAAAGCGCGGAGATGTAGAATTTTAAGATCCGCAAAGCATAGTGGATGGTTTTGCGAATTATTTTAGCAGTGTGTATGTAGCTGATGTAGCTGATGGTATAGACAGCGATAGCTTTACATCAAGTGCTCCATTAATTACTATTGGCTGCATAAAGGAATCGGTGCGTACTGCAATAAAAAAAACTAAAAAATAAAATGACATCTGGACCTGATGGATTTCCAAGTTTTCTGGTGCGTGATTGTGGTGTTGTCTTGGCACAACCTCTTTCCACGATATTTAACATTGCACTAACGACTGCTAATTTTCCGAAGGCCTGGTAAGTTTCCAAGGTATGTCTTATACTAATAAATTCATCGACGAATATTACCAACTACAGACCTGTTTCTCTCTTGAATAACTTTGCGAAAGCCTTTAAAATAGTAATTATATTCATGCATATACCCCGCGGCTTAAAAACCTTATTTCGCCAGATCAACATGGTTTTATGGAAAAAAAAGATCAACGGTGTCAAACTTGACATATATTTTACGCAATCTATTTCGAGTGTTTTGAATTCACGTGGTCAAGTTGATACTGTTTACACCGATATCTCAAAGGCATTTGACAAAATAAATCATACCACCTTAGTTAAAAAAAAAAAACTTTGGCTTTAGCGACCAGCTAAGACAGTTTTTTTGCCTCTTACCTTTCGGACCGAACGCAGTACGTCACTTACAACGGTTTTTCGTCGAAATGTTACACAGCTGTATCTGGAATACCTCAAGGATCGAACCTAGGACCATTACTGTTTATTCTTTTTATTGATGATTTCATGATGATCCATCGCTATTAGTTATGACGCGTAATTTTAATATTATTTCACACCACTGCGATATAATCTACAGTTCACTACTTGAAATAACCGACGCATGTAGAATATATTTGGATTAATTTTGGTTTATGTATTATTTTTTAATTTTTTTTTATTAGTATGTAATTTAGTATATTAAGATACATTTGCTTTTTTTCCAATTTTCTTTATGTTATTTGCTGTCTTCACATTATATTTATAATTTTGTCATTTATATGGATTTTAATCTGTTGGACAATAAAAATTCTATTATTATTATTATTATTATTATACTTTTTATTAATAATAAGTTCGTCCTCCGCCCATTGGTTACACACTGCCCCACTCTTCGCTGCATCTACTCTAGCAGAAGGCCGATTTCCTCTTGAGGTATTGTGTCTCAAGTATCTTGTAATTCGTGCTGATATGGCTTGTAGCGTCTGTAGAGGAAGCACTGAGTTCCTCAGTGTTATTCCCATAATGTCTCAAACATGCTCAATAGGCGAAAGATCTGGAGATCGGGGAGGCCATGGTAGGAGATTGATATTAGCCTCTGCAAAACGGTCTTGCAATATGTGGATTTTCCAATCGCCGAAGAAATGGAAGAATATGTGAGAAAAGTGAGGGAAACCACGAAAACCTCACTTTGAGAGCAGTCTGTTAGGTTCGAACCGACGACCCAGCGACCACTTGGTGCAAGCCACTAGACCATCAGCCGGGATAATATCCTGGATATATCCATTCATACCCTGTCTGCCTGGATACTCAGCATAATTTTATTTTCCTTTAGGTGTCGTCCATATCGCTTAGGATGCTTATTGCAATCAAACACCAGTTTGGAATTTTAAGAATCTAGCGGTAATCCAACATAACCAGGTTTCATTCATTCAAAGGTATAGTTATCTGTAATGTAACTTAACGGAAATTTAGTAGTAAACCTAGCCATTGAATATATTAAATATGTGTGTATCTCTTTTTGTATGCCAGCACCAATAAATTATTTATTCACTCATTATGTCGATATCTTTTTCCATTGATTTACGGAGACTCCTGATCAAGAAATCATTCAACCCGCAACTCTTCCCTACCGCAATTTGCCGAGTAGCATAACACTTCTGTGATTTTTTTTTGTGACGGGCGTTGCAAAGATATATTGTTGTTTTCATCCATGGATTCCAAGTAGCAATCCTCATAGCCAGTCCTCGTCATCAACATTATTTCTCTAAAGTGCTTCAGATTTCAAACATCTACGTACCTCCATTACCTCAGAAACTTAAAAAGATTCTAGAAATCAAGGCGTTTCGATTGTTTGCTACAATGAAAATACCCTAGAAAAATTAAAAATTGATTGATTGACACTCAAAAAGACAAAATAATGTTCTATAAAAAAGAGATATCATCTAAAAAAATCAATTGCAAAAATTGAAAGTGTTATGTGGGACAAAGTTCACAAAAAAATAAGAAATCGAAATCATTCATTCAACATAACTGTGTACTCTTTAACTCACATGGTTTTGATTTTTTTAACCCTATTATTTTAGATGCAGAAGACTATTTTCTAAAACGTAGTTTTTCCGAAATCATACCTATAAACACTACAAACAACTGCAACTTTAAAACAGATTTAAGTATTTTTTTTCACAATCAAAATGTTCGAGATGATCCTTGTAAGTTACTTGCAGGTTAATCTTTGCCCCATCTACGTATAATCTTCAATATTCCGAAAGGTACTCAATGTGGTGGACTAGCTTGTCGCGAATACCTTCAAGAAATCAACAGGAGAAGGCCGCTTGCAAAGAAACTCTGTTCCCGACCATAAACTGAATTACCTTTCCATGAATTTTATTAAATCCCCGATATGAAACCAATAATGATAAATTTTACGGCGACAAAGTAATCCCCATTCCAGACTCGTGTTGCACGAATACAAGGTAATATCTAACGTTACTCCACCTTTTTTGTATTCCAATCACATAATTCTATTTTGTAACCGCGGGAGAAATAATATGTATGCAAATTTCCGTTTTATTATTCAGCGATTTCGCGTCTATACCACTATACCGATTCTATATTTAATCTCCGTTGCTTGTCTTAATTAAGGGCCTCCCCACCACCCCTCGCCCCATTCCCAAGCCCCACACACACGACCGCTGCTTCGTTATTCAGAGACGATATAAAATCGCGCCCGCCAGATCAAAGAACTACCATTACTTCGTGCCGGAGAGACAATGCTTCAAAATGAGTAATACTGGGGGGTGTACACTTACTAGAGAGGAGGGTGAGATATGAGCCAGCCGATGTGGAATAATAACCAGCGGTATTCGGAAAGTGTTTTACGTCTTATTCTCTGTAGTAAATTCAGGTTATAATAAGCTACCACCAACAGTCGTATTATAGACGATGACAGGGGAAGTTGTACTAAATGGTTGTAGGGGCAGTATCGTAGGATAAATTACTAGTTGTAATGTAGGTGGGGTATTGAAGGAGGAGGGTCTATTTCACAATTTCATAAATGCTGCAAAAGGTCTAAACATTTGGAAAACGCTATAACCGGAGAAGCTAGTGAAAATTTAATTTTCTTTTCTAAAGCTGCTTTATATACCGGGTGTCCAGCCTAAGATGCAACGGTCCATAGCAGATTTATTATTGTCTTTTTGGAAAAATGTTTCAAATAAATGTTGCCTCGAATCATATTCTACACATTTTAAATTTAGTTTCAGTAATGGCGGACTTCCGGTTGTACCGGAAGTAGATACTAACTTTAACTACTATTTTAAATGGAACACCCTGTATATTATTGTATTTTTGGATTCCTTGCTAAATTTAAATAACAATTCGATAGGCATACATTGGGGCTAAGTTGTACCGTTTCCGCATTACATGACGTTTTTCGAAAAAAATGACATTTGCAATGTCTGCGGTGTTTGGAAATATCTCCGGAAATACGAAATTTAGAAAGATGCGGTTTTCAGTTTTCGCTTAATCATGAAACGTACACGTCTTTTATTTTAAAATTGTTGCGTTTAAATTACAAAATTATTAAATACGGCTCTGTAATTTTCGAACTCTAAAATCATGGATAACTTGATTTTTTTAAATTGAATGGTATAGCAATTTTTACACAAATGGATGTAAAATTTAATTTTCTTTTGATTTTATACGAAGTGTCATTGTGTCTATTTCCAAAGGTTTTGGAGATATTCGCGATTTTTCAGTTTTTCATGATAGATACGTATTGCGAAGCGCCGGCCACCTTCCCCTCGCATTTCACCAGGCTTGCAACTGGCAGCAGTAATACTGGAATATTTAGAAAGTGGCCAACAGAATAGAATAAGACCACTGGAAACAAACAAAACTTGAAATTATAAAAAAAAGAAAACAACATTGCGAACCGTTTCGAGAAAGTGATGTTTTCAGACGAAACAGGCAACATTTATTTGAAACATTTTTCCAAAAAAACAATAATAAATCTGCTATGGACCGTTGCATCCGCATGGCTCAGAAAAATTATAAAAAAGTAAATAAATCATTAAATGTTAAAAATAGTTAAAAAAAAAAAATTAGAAAGGGGAGAAAATTAAAAAAAAACAAAAAATGTTAAAAAAAATGCGAAAAAGTTAAAAAATAGAATACCTACAACTTTAAAGAAAAAACGAGAAAATGAGAAAAGAATAAAAAAGGGAGAAATTGTGGTTTGTGTACCTCGCTTTTTTTTTTAAATTGGTATATTTGAAAAAGTGATGAAAAAATTGTAAAAAAATAAACAAATGTAAAAGATGTTAAAAATAATCAAAAAGTTAAAAGTTTTGGAGAAAATTTTAAAAAAGTCAATATCTGATTTTTTAAAATGCAAAAAAAAATTAAAAATGTACAAATAAAAAGCTATATAAAAAGATAGAAAATGTTTTTTTTTTAATGAGAAAAGGAATAAAAAAAGGAAAAAAAAATGTGGTGTGTGTACGGTATACCTCGCCAGTTTTTCTTAAAAAGTGCGAAAAAGTTTTTAAAAATGGAAAAATTAAAAAAAAATGTTAAGGAAATAAAAAAAATATATATATAAAAGGTAAAAAGGATTTAAAAACGTGAAAAAATGGAAAAACAACAATGTTTTTTAAATAGAACCAAAGAAGGTGAACAAATTGGAAATATTGTTAAAAAAAATGTGGTGTGTGAACTGTGTACCTCGTCAGTTTTTCTTAAAAAGTGCGAAAAAGTTTTTAAAAATGGAAAAATGATAAAGAAAGCAAAAAAACGAAAAAACCAAATGCAAAATGATAAAAAATGGAAAAATTAAAAAAATGTTAAGAAAATAAAAAAAAATATATAAAAGGCAAAAAGGATTTAAAGACGTGAAAAAAATTGAAAAACAACAATGTTTTTTTTAATAGAACCAAAGAAGGTGAACAAATTGGAAATATTGTTAAAAAAATGGAAAAAAAAAACAGCAGAGAGAGAAAACAAAAGAAAATCTAAACCTGAAGGGTTTCCATTTTCTGAATGTATAATACAGAAAATGGAAAGTTATCGGATAAAGAGACCGACAACACAACACTCTTCAAGGGGCACGTTCTAGAAGAACACCCGACTAACGCCGCTACATTTGCTTCTGCATTTGTGGTACTAATGTAATAAAAAAGAGTAGAGCTTAGAAGTAAACCTGTAGACCTGTGAACATGATTTCTTGCACCAGAGGCAGAGGTAGTGCACCTGCTTCACATAAGGAGCAGGTCGTACCATTCCTAGTCATCAGGTATAATTATCACCACAGGATGGGCAATAAAACCATTACAGATGTTAAAAGTGATATTCTTATACATGGAAATTCACTATATAGAAACGATTCTGCGCGTTGATTGGTACACTGGGTCTCAAAACTCATGTCATGCCCTAGAGAGGCGATATCAAACTTTCTTCCTTATGGGAGTGGCTTATTCCAGGAGTGCTCTTAATTACCGCCGATAGACCTTTTTTACATGCGTACGTATTATAACGCATTTTCAAGTGGAGATTTTGGTCCTAAAATAACATCATTTCAAACGCGTCAAGGTCGCTGCTAGCTGATACGAACGGTTAAGTTAGGAAAGGTTTCGATGCCTACGGATTGAATCCTAATTGGTAACGTATTTTCTGACGAGAGTATGTTTGTTACCTATATCGATATGCTTAAAGTGTTATGTAGGTATAAAACATATCGCATATACTGGAGAATCTGGAGATACATACAGTAGGAGATGACGATATTAATTGCTTGATTGTGTTATTTCTTAATGTCTATTTATGTTATATTTACAGCTGCCGTAATTATTTTCACTGTATTTTCTTGGTATAACTAAACATTTATTTCCTTCAAATAAAAGGATTTTTTTTTCAGTAGCAAAAGAGGTGATTCTATTTTATAAATGTATCTAATGTAAACTATCCATTGTTCAAAACTCGAAGTTTTTTTTTGCATAGAAAGTGAACAAAAATTGTTGCGTATGTCGTTTCATTACCCGAATAGAAAATATTGTAAGTTTCTCTTAATGTTTAATTTGAATAAAAGAAAATACTACCTATACGATAGCGGAACTTCGAGCTTATCTTAATGTGACACAGCCATCTTTAGAAAAACTTTTTGTTAGAGATCGTTATAGTTTTTTTATTTATACTAACAATAATTTCCTTTGTAGGTCTGTCCACTTGCGTAGTTCTCTTTGCAATAGTTCCAAATATTGTGTGATTATTTATATTTTGTGTACTTTACTTTTTATATACCGAGTATTATATAGTTACTTTATTGTTTATTCAACCTTGTCGAATTGTAACGACTCTGTCAGGTAATGTATTTTTTGTGATGAAACTTTGGCTGAAATAAGAACTTTTAACTAAACCGACAAATCTTTACCTATTTTTGGACTCTGAAATGGGTACTTGTTTCTGTAATTCGCTTATCTTTACTTCCCTTATGAGTATACCTTTTTCACCATCTATTTACTATATCCTATCTACTATCTGTGACGAGTTTGGCGACCGCAAAGCGTCAGCACACACTTAAAATGTTAAAAATATTGGGTGTGAATATTTTTTTCTTGTTAAAAATATATTTTCCCTATAATAAAATTATGTGGACGTAAAACGGAAGATCTAAGATATGGTAAATATACACCAAACTGTGACTCCAACGTGTACACAACGCTTATACTAACTATATCTCAAAAACAAACATTATTTGAAAATACTTATTAAAATATAGCATAATAATCTTCTATTTAATTGTGATTCTGTTGAAAGTGTATTGTTTGCGTACATTTATTAGCTCATCAAAAAGATTCAACATTAGAAACTAGAGGCCCTCAATTCTCCTGAAAAAGGAATAAATATTTTCAACAACTTACGACTAGAAACGACCACTTCTTCTAAGCGCTTCATTTGACTTGCTATTACATACATAATACATGTTTCACCGATACCGATGATATACCGAATTTATTAATCTGCTACAATCAATATGATTTAATAAACTCGTGAAATGCAAATGCTTACTATCGTTAAAAGAACAATTTCTCTATTTTTACAACTGCAAATAAGATTATTATACCTCATCGGAGAACAGGTTATACCGTATAACCTGTTCTCGGAATTCCTTTTTAGAATTTTAGAAAAGAATAGAAATTTTCCAGCTTGTAGGGATGTTATATTTAACTAAAATCTGTATCCATTCAATGAAAATATGTACCATACCATTTCTAATGTACAGAATATTATCAGCTTTTTTTTTTTAATGCAAGGTTCATCTCATAGTGATAAATTACTTGCACTCTTAACCACCAAACTTGTTAAAATCAACCAGAAACATGGCTCAAATTACTATTACAAGAAGTTTAAACGTTTCCAATATCTATCCAAATTGTTATTTATTTGATATTCAATCTTAAAATGTATATAATTTTCTGGAAATTGTCGGTCATGATATAGAAAAAATACATTTTTCTATAAAATATGTTTATTTATTCACGATATTTCGTCAGTTTGGTATATTCAACTTTAAAGTTCTGTTGAGAAACCCACACTTTTTTTTTTAAATAATTTATTCTAGATAATTGAAAATTTATTGTTTTTAATATATTTTATATTTTTATTATATTTTATGGTAACTAAATAACATACCAGTTACGAATATTACGGGAAACAGGGTACACAAGTAGTATAGTATAATAAATAAATAGTTAAGATAACAATAACAACTCTAAAGAAAAGAGGTATCAATTCAACACGCATCGGATACGCATACAAGCAAGCGGATCTACAAACGCCTTTCTTAAGGGGGCGTACAAACATAAAAAATTTCATTTCTGTCAAAGAGGTGCGAGATTAACAATCTTTTAAAATGTAGATGGCGCGGCCTGTTTCAAAATTGTTTCGGCGAAAAATAATATATACATTCGTATATTTGTGTAAACACATGGGATATATCACGTGGTCAAGTCGAGTGAATCAGGAGGTCGGGTGCTATTTTTAGTCATTTTGTGTATATGAGCACGAAATCCCCTTTTTAGAGGGTAGCTAGAGGAAAAAAGTTTTGTTTTAGAGGGAATTATTACATGAAATATTACTATTATTATTATTGAATCAATAGAAATTAAAAAAAAAAACTTTATTTTTATTGTTTCTTTTTTGTATTTTATTTTTTGTATCGGTACACTTATTTTCAATTATTAAAAAAGTTGATAATTTGTATTTGCCGCCTAAAAAGCAGAAAATGTTCGTGTCGACGCGGCGCCGGGAATCGCCGATGAATGCAAGGCATATGAAGTTCGTATGTCATTTTTGAACATAAACAGATAAACATAACATAAACGAGCGTGAAATGGAATCAGAATATTTTTTTTTTTTTGTAAGGAGAATTGAGAGAGCTCGAGACTTATCTGTGCTTGCCTATTTACTAGATTATTTATTTGTTTTATAGAAAAAGCACTGTTGTAGGATATATTGATGAGAATGAACAGGTTGATGAGAATATGTGGCAAATGTCCATGTTGGTTATATTATCTCTGTTACTGAAATTGAATAATTCAAGGAAAAACTTGAAATGAGCCCAGCCGCTCTGAGGATCGCACTGTTATGTAAGTCTAATCTAAAAGGCACTTATTGCGAGTACAAACGCATACATTTTTGTCAAAAATAATATATGGAAAGGTGTTAAATTATTTCAATTATTTATTTTTCCTAATTTTATCTAGATGTTTTCCTCTAGAGAAGATATAAATGTAAGACTCGGTTCCAATCAGCCACTCTGTATAGTAGACCATATATCTTGTTATGTATTTCTGTTAGGTATACGTTATATCATTTGTCTGTGGAATGCGCATATGTTATGGTTATGCCGGGGGTTCGACGATAGCGTAAACAAGGAGAGGGTGTCGAAGTGGTCGAAGGGAAGTCAGTCTAAATGTTTATGTAAAAGAATAAAGGTGTTTTAAGAAAGAGTATTGAATTTTCTTACATAAAAAATCATATCACGAAGAATATTGTGCACTCACATGCCTCCAACTGTACTGTATTTTGCACATTGACTTTTTTAAATTCAATTTAGTATTTTGGAGAGACATTATGGTTTGTCGTTAGGGTAAAAATAAAATAGAGAATTAATTGCTTGAGGAGATGGAACACAGACTGAAGAGATAACTGATAAAAAGGTAGTGGTGGACATAATTGAATGATGGACAAGGCATCATTCCATTGATGATCATTAAATAACTCGATTATTGCTTGCCCGTAATGAAATATTTTTGAATTTAGCAATTTCTGTATTATTATTTTTCTGATATGCATAACTACACTATTATTACTTTCTTTACTATAAAATATTTGTATAGACGCAGTTTTATTTTTATTTGTACAGTGCAATTGTAGCTATGAGGAAAAATAAATACTTTTATAACGAATTACATTTCAATTGTGAGTGATTTTTATAAGGAAATAATTTGGACTAACGCAGGGAATACACAACTGGAATGTAACAATTTATCTTTCAGTTTTTTTCATTTTATTTACAGAAATTTTCGGTGTTATTGTTATTAATGAAAATGCAGTTAACGTAGGCTATCAGCAATGGATTAAATCTACATTAATAAAATTATTTTTCTTAAAATTCTGTGGCGCCATCTTCGAATAAAGTGCTACACTTCTATGATGGGCATAAAATCATAAATTTTATAGGATGGCCCACTGTTTTACAAAATGCGATTTCCTTAGTTTCTCCCAAATGAGTGAATATTTTTCAATTTTTCTTACACATACATAATATACAAAATGTAACGATCATAATGACACTCTTCAACCGATTTTTTCTTCTTCGCCGTTATTCGATTACAGATCCTTTTACTATTTCTTTGTTATGATTAGTGTGAAATACAGATCTATTTCACAACTTAAAACATAATTAAATGTTCTCAATTTTTCAAGAAACTGAGGAAATGAAAAATGCATTGTCCCCACCACTTTTTGCCCACCCTTAACATTCCGCTACAGATATTTAAAGTATCCTAGTACCTATCGTCAAGTGTGTATGGGTTGTAGCCTTTATTTCATTTAGGTGTAAAACTGAGCAAAGTGTGCCATACAAGAAAGTATTTATGAAAAAAGATCGTAAATTTAACCGCTTTTAGGATTTGTTATTTTAGGGACGGAAATATTTAGATTCTCGACATCGGTCGAAGCAACAACGTATAATAGTCACTCCCATAAGGAAAAAAGTTTTGATATCGCCTCCTAGGGCATGACATTACTTTTGAGACCCAGTGTACATGTTTGCCTTATTATCCGGATTGCAGTAATACAGAACTTCCTGCTGTATTTGTCATATAAACTTTCGCATTTCATCGCGTTGCCCGCTAATAAACGAACGAACGGCGAATTTTCACGGCCGAACGGTCACAAATTCGCTTAAATTCGCAACACAATCAACAAAAACGCGAACAAAACACACGCAAAACGCACGCTGCCGCCGTCAGCGTCGGGACAAAACAACAAAACAGAACTCGGCGCGGACAATTACGCGTACGCGTACGTAGATTCCGCCGATACGTATGTAGGTAAATCAAATCGCATTACGCGAACCGAAAACGGAGCGGAAATGGCGTTATTCTCCTTTTTTCGCCAGTAACCCCGGGGTTCATTGTTTTTCGTATGCGGTTAATTTTAAAATACGACCACTACAATGCAGGACAGGTATGTATGTATGTATGTATGTATATATGTAACGTGCACGCACAATGCAACAATTAGTATACGAAATTGGGCGGAACGTATAAAACCGAAACGTTCCGAAACGGAACAGCGAACAACGACCGTGCGAAATCTAATAAAATACCGACAAACAATGAGGGTGCACCATAAAGCACGAACGGCGAAAGAGAGGAACTAATGTAATCGCGGCATTGGAACAAGGCGCATACACGTTCGTATATATACAGGGTTGGGATAAAGTATGGAACCAAGCAAATAACTTTAAAACGGAGAGGATGATGTTGATGAAACTTTGCAAATAAGTATCACGAAATATAACACATCTAATCTCGATTTTGTTGATGTGACTGTACTTCCGGTTCAACCGGATGTTCTCTTTATTTTTTTTTATTTAAATGGAACACCCTGTATATTTTTGCAAATTATAATAGACCTTGTTTTTGCGAATTCGACCATACTGGTTTTAGCACCATCATCTGTAAATAATGAAGAGATAGAACACTCCACATTTACTGAACAATTAATTTAATTTATCGTAAATTATTAACAAAATGGTAGTCATCTTATAAACGAACTCATTTAAAATGTTCAAAATGCTCGCCGTTTACTTCCTGACAATATGCAAGTCTTCTACGAAATTCCTGAGTTACCTTTTCCAAAACTACTCTTCTCTCTACTAAGTAGTTGGTCGCCTAACGTAAACACGAGATTTGAGAAAACCCCACAGATAAAAATCTAATAGACCAAGGTCTGGAGAACGTGCAGGCCACTCTATGAATCCTCTACGTCCAATCCATGGATTTGAGAAAATAGCACCCAAAAAGTTCCTAACTCGCCTATCATAGTGGGGAGGCGCTCCATCTTGTTGAAACCAAAAACTTTGAGACAACTCCCCATTGTGTTGAAGTGCAGGAATAATGTGGTTTCTCAGTAGATCCAAATACTTTTCCCTACTTAAGTTTCCTTCTATAAAAAATGGGCCTATAAGCCAGTTTTCAACAATTCTTATCCAGACATTCAACTTTTGAGGATGTTGAGTATGGGCTTCATGGATCCAGTGAGGATTCTCATTGGACCAGTACCTGGAATTATGGCAATTGACTGTTCCATTCAAACAGAAAGTTGCTTCGTCAGAAAATACCATATTAGTTGCAAAATGTTCGTCTGCATTACAAATTTCCATCATTCATTCGCAAAACTCCAGGCGTCGGTCAAAATCATCATCTGACAGTTCTTGAAGTAGGTGTATTTTATACGGATGGAACTTTTCTCTCTTCAAAATTTTTCCTACAGAACGACGACTTATGCCATGGTTTAGTGCTAAAGTTATAATAGAAGTTTGAGGTAATTCTTCAATAGCAATGTTTTCTCTAACAACTACGTTAGTTGCGGTCTGTGGTCTGCCTGTTTTTGGTGAATTTTTAACCGTTCCAGTCATACTAAAACGTTTTAGTGTTTTAGTGACAGCTGAACGTGTTATAGGAGTTCTTCATGAGTTCTAACGCGATCGCCAAACCCGATCATCATTAAAATTTCAATACGCTCTCTTTCATTTAAATGCACCATTTTCATCCGTACAATTAGTAATTTGATGAACGTGAATTAAATAAACTTGACAGTTTGTCAACAATTACCTACTAGATGATAATACCTTTTGTTTGTTTGTTGCTGGGCAAAGCTTCGGGTTGTGACCGACATCTATGGACTTATTGTATCATCCCCACTGACATTTTGCCGAACTAATTATCTCTCCATTATTTACAAAAAAAGGTGCTAAAACCAGTATGGTCGAATTCGCAAAAATAAGGTCTATTATAATCTGCAAAAATATACAAGGTGTTCCATTTAAATAAAAAAAATAAAGAGAACTTCCGGTTGAACCGGAAGTACAGTCACAACAACAAAATCGAAATTAGATGTAATATATTTCGTGACACTTATTTGCAAAGTTTCATCAACATCATCCTCTCCGTTTTAAAGTTATTTGCTTGGTTCCATACTTTATCCCAACCCTGTATATATCTGAAACAATACGTATATCAACGCATGAATGTATGCATATTAAGCAGCTGTGCGAGCGTACGAGGCGATAAAACCGCCTGGATGTGTTGTTGAAACACAAAAGTTTATGTTACATCGGTATTATGCACGAACTATTAAGGTATACACGATTGTGGGTGTCGTAAAATCGCAGAAAAAAATATGTTTTGTTTCCTGGATTGGCGGCATAATGATTGATACGAATCGATATGGTTTATAGCCCCACGTTGGGCGCCAAACAAAAAGAGAAATTAGCATGATTTACTGCTTCTAATTTTATTTTAAATTACGGCATTAAATGCAATTTTAAAATGGTTTAAATATTTTGTTGAAATACTAAACAGCTGTGCTAGCGTACGATACGATAAAATCATCAATGTGTTGTTGAAACTCATATAAAAAAACATGAGTGTTACATCAGTATTATGTACGAAATATTAAGGTATAAGGTAAAGTCAGGTAAGTGTGTAACCGGGGCAAGTGTGTTGTTTGGCTACATTTATTTTTAAAATTGAAATACGGATGTCCTCTGTTATAATACTAATATACTAAACTTCATATTAGTTTTACAAATAAAAGTTCACATCTCCTAACGTGTAATAACTTGAATATCTTGGCCGAACTAAAGGATAATGCTACTAATATATAAAATGCGGAACGGTTACACACTTGCCCCATTTTGCTAGGTAAGTGTGTAGTATTGACAGTGTTTAAAACTTTTTTTTTAGTTAAACCAATAGTAACCATTGATAATTATAAAAGGAATATCTATTGAAGGCTTTTAACTAGGCATATATTACGTACTTCTATGTGTAAAATTTATCAAAATGTCTTATTATGTGAATAGTGTTACATTTTCTTCTCCTAGGCAATTTTTACTATACTATTTACCTGATTTTACCTTACACGATTGTGGGTGTCGTAAAATCGCAGAAAAAAATATTTTATTTCTTGGATTGGCGGCATACTAATTGATACGATTCGATGTAGTTTATAGCCCCACGTTGGGCGCCAAAAAAACGATTATGATTTGTGGTTCTAACTTTATTTTAAATTACGACATTAAATAAAATATGAAAATGCTTCAGATATTTTGTACAAATACTAAGAAGCTGTGCGAGCGTACGATACGATAAAACCAATTGGATATGTTATTGAAACACACAATGAACATTAGTGTTACAACGATATTACGTATGAAATATTAAGGTATACACGATTATGGGTGTCGTGACATTGCAAAAAATGTGTTTACTTCGAGAAATGACCGCATCATACCTGATATGAACGATATGATTTATAGCCCCACGTTGGGCGCCAAAAATGAGAGATGTATATTTTTTTAAAACGATTTCAATTACTATTTACTATCTCGAGGAGGAAATGTAAACTTAGGTAAGACAGCAGATTTATTTTTCAAAATCGGGATTGATCATATCAAAAACTTTTAAATCATTGTTTTTTTGACAAACCCCTGACAGTTCCAATTTTTTCTTTTAATTAAGCACATCAGAGGTATTTTTACAAGTTTTTTCCCCAATTAATTATATTATTTTTTATAAAAAAGAGCGATTTATCTTTTTCATGATTATATTATTTCTTTATTTCTTGTTTTATACAATTATATTTAAAATAAACTATGAAAACTTAGCATTTTTTTTTTATCTATTTTTTCCTGTAATTAATTTTGTTTTAATTTTTTTTTTGTACCGTCGAGGATGAAGGTTAATACAGTATCAGAGTGTTGTGTATTAAGTATTTTCAAATTGTTAACTTTTTTTACGAATCCCCTGTTAGAACAATTCTATAAAAACATTTTTTTTGCAATATAATTGCGACATAATCGCATTAAGGATTAAAAAAAAATTGTGGAAGTTCCGACTCTCTTTTAATGATAAACACAACACAAAGAGCTCCATATTTGCACTTTTTTTTCTGATTAAATTATTGTTTTTTAAAGGTGGGAGTATTTCATTTATCTTTTTTTTTGCAACGTGGGTGAGGTGGCAAATTAAAAAAATTGCGGTGTACGAATCAAATGGCCTGTTTTGTTATACTCAATACGCTGAAAAAAAAAAATGAAGCTTCACGTTTTCCGCTATTTTTCAAAGCAAGTTTACAGTTGTCGTTCATTTATGATATTCAAATACCAGTAGGCGATAATGTTCCGGGTTGTCAAATTGCTTGTTAGAATAGAGCATCATATGTGCCTGAATAATGTTAAAATCGTTGTATCGTTAAAGACAAGCGAATTATTAGGGAATTTTTGAAAAACTTACAAGGGAACCTCGCGAACTGTAAATCGCAGATTTTGAAGAAACTTTGTCAGTTTGTAGACTCCATTGGAGTGTTACTCAAGTACGCTTTCCGTTGCTGCGGCACTTCAACTTTAGGGGGTGCAATTCACCCTTGCAATTTAGCCCAAATTTGTTTTTTTTCTGAATAACTTTTAGACGGTAAGAGATAGGAAAAAAGTTTCAATGGCGGAGTTGTACCGTTTAGTGAGCCCTTTCAATTGGTATAGGTATTTATATACAGGGTGTTTCAATAAACGTGGAATGACGTACATATGTTGTGCTTATTTTATCAAATTTCAGAAAATCGGTTATGATGGGATTTTTTTGTGATCAAATAGTCTATAGGAAGATAATTTAAAAAGTTATACACGGTGTTCACAAAAATATAAATTTTAGCATATTTCCTTATTCTAAGGAGATACTCTGTACACTGTTATGTGGCAGCATTGTATGTCGAAAATCAGTGTAAGCTTATACTAGGCGTTAAATGGTTATATGTGATAGTTTTCGAGTTATACGCGTTTGGATGTATGTAAGACTATATTATCCCCGACAATAAACAAAAGAAAATGTACTTACTTCGACAGATTGTTCCCTGATACTTTTAATATTACACTGTATATACAAAATAACGACAGATTGCGACTTAAATTTATTCAGAAAGTTATTCAGAAAAAAACAAATTTGGGCCAAATTGCCGGGGTGAATTGCACCCCTTAAAATTGAAGTTTCGCAGCAACGGAAAGCGTCCTTAAGTAACACTCCATGAAGTCTACAAACTGACAAAGTTTCATCAAAATCTGCGATTTACAGTTCGCGAGGTTCCCTTGTTAGTTTCTAGATATATCTCAAAAGCAAAAGAATATAGCTAATTTTTGTTTTTATCATTGACTATATCACGAAAAAAAGAGATCGAGGCTTTTATTCCTATTTTATTACAGTTACCGAGATAGCCTATTCTGGCAAGCAGTTTGGATCACCCAATGTTAACCTATATAGCAGAAACTAACAATTATACATTTAAATTGTGTGGCGTGCGTACGAATCAAAACGAAAGTCACGTCACTCATACACACAAAGCCGCCCCTGATCGCACAGAGGAACGCGCGTTGCACAACGCCATCCGGAGATTTATCGCGAACGAACGGTCCCATAATGCCCGACGCTCGCCGATATTGTATATCTGGAAAGTAATGAAAACACCAATAATTGCGGAAAACATTCTGTCCGGGTCCGATCGAGCGTTCCCGCGTCCTCCGATTGTATAACTACTACTACCCAGGTACAACAAAAGCTTTCAATAACATTTCCATTCATACCGCTGCCGACCGCTCGTTTATTAGCGCGGCCCCCGATTGCCGACGTGCAAACCTGAAAGCGCGCCAGAGGAGCCGCATAAAGCGATCCCGAAATCTGAACATCGCGATAAACCGGGAGGCCCATTGTTTACTTGATTGTTAAATTTATGTTTGTACAAATTAAATCTGCGCGCACACACTGGCGCTATCTCTATCCCGCTGTAACAAAAGTTGACAATCTATATACGGTTTATTCCCGGCCGAGGAGGACTGTGTGTAGTTGTTGCTGCTGCAATAGTGGTGGATCGTCCCTTCTCTTTGTGCAATAGTATTCGGACTCGCAGACAATGCGAGCATTTCATCAGCGCGGAGTGGAGGGAGGGGCGTAGCCCAGACCGAGAGATCGGAGGAGGCAAAAAACCCGCCCGGACGCGGAGAGAAGGTCATTCCTACACACTCTTAATTGCTTTTATAATTGTTGCAATGCTTTATCTTATCTGTGGTCCTCTTCGTTGAAATGTCATTCTTCCGTTTTTAATTATAAAGGAGGAAGGGATCGAATTTTGAGCGCTGTTTTTCTATTGGGCGCTTAATTGGTCCGTTGTCCGATAAGATAAAGTATTCGGTCGCCTGGTCGCATTGATATACTTCTTTTTTTTGAATGCGATTGTTGCTCGATAATGAGGAAGGCACATTTTAATGACAGGATAATTAACCATGGTGATAGTTGTAATAATGTAGAGAGTAAGTTCTATTTTGTTGTATGCATGCGGGCGGATGATGTATTTACAACATTAAAAAAATGCTTGTAAAGGCTGTTTACTGGGACAGAATTCCTCTTTATAACTCGTAAATGTTAATAAACTTTTGTAAATTGTTATAGGATTATAATTCAAATATTTTTCCGTATTCTGTGTCCCTACCAAATTTTATCAAAATCGGCGATGACCACTTGAGTGCCTTTGCTTGTTAGTGCAGAAAAATATTGCAGAAACGTAAAAAGATTTGCAAGACCCTATTTGAAAAGTAAGGTTGATTATAGTTCTTCAAAGCCGAAACGTTGCATTACAAATTATACAAACTTATAAGTAGTCAAAAGTCAATTTTAGTCAAGTTATTTTAAAACAAAAAACCTCAATACATTTTTTTCATTTTTTCAAAACTCAAGGCACTGTTTCAAAAAGGCTTTTCGGGTTTTCTTTTGCGTCTTCTTCGGAAGTGTTTGAAATTTGCTCTTTTTTTAACGCATTTTATTAGTCTCTAAAATAAGCAACTTTTTGTCAATTTAAGCGACTCTAGATCCCCTATTCTTTCCGAGATAGCATTGGTGTTCTTATCAGAGCCATCCTGTATATGCGAAACGAGTTATTTGCAGACCACTATATATTTTGTTCAGAACTATGTTAGGTACCTCTACCTTAAGGCGGGCACTTAACTAAGGGGTCACCTGTATATGTTGGTAAATTTGTTTCCTTACAGCGGCATTAATTAATTTAATTAATAAAAATGAAGGACTTATAATTTATATAAACGAATCATGGTATTTATGTAGTAAAATCGTTCTATAGTACATCAAAAATCCAGTTAAGAATAAAAATACTACTTTATTAACACACTGAAATGTTAGATCCAAAATAGTTATTAATCTTATTTCAGTTTTAAATACGTTATTCCTAAACCAAAAATACATTTTGTTCTCACTATTCACAAAGGCAATCAATGCATTATTTTAAAAAATCTTTTTATCATTTGCATTTATCATATCATTTCATCACATCATATCAATTTTCTATATGTATAGAATATTTAATAGAATTTCCTCATCATTTCTTGAATATCTTAGAATACGAAGAATATTGTTCCCAATTTGAACCATTTCTAAAACATAGACGCGCATTACAAAGACTTACAGTCTCTCTATCAGTGCATCCAGTTTATTGCATCTGGATTTACATCAAGCAAATATAGCATCACACATCTAATGAGATATTTTCAATTAAAGTCCCCTCTACCATGTATTACCCCCATCATATATTACGTCAGGCCGTTTGACAAAGGCGAGCGCACTATATCTATCCCTCTCAAATAATATATTAGCAATAATTAAAAGGACGCATTCGCAAAATGATTAAATTCCGTGAAACTTCCAAGTTGTCGTCTGGTAGTCCAATTTACGGATCTTATAATTGACGACGTCAATTCTCTCAGTTGGCTTAAAGTAATTTTAGCAGGTGTTCGGGAAAATAACACACCGATTTTAATAATGAGACGTCTTTGCACAACATCGTTTCGACGCGCACCAGAAATTGGGAGTTGCATCGACCTTAAAGCACTCTCATTTGTTTTAAGTGTGGCGAAATTTAGGTTGGCAGGAACTGCTGTTAGTCATCTTTAAATCAAGTAGGTTATGATTGCACTAACAATAAGAAGCATGTATATAAATAAGGAATTGACAGTTTTGATCTGAGGTGGCAAAAATTCGTGGTCTTTTACAACTAATTCAGACACGATGGCCATTGTGCACAAGCAAATATCTGCTTCTTGTTGAAATGTTCTTTGATAACAGCATTCCGTTTGTGTAAAATGTTACTAAGATTAACATAGGTACATATACTTTAGGCCAGAAAAGTTGGTATAAATTTGACACTATAATATGATGCAAGTATGACCAAGTTCGCTTGTTATTTTGCAAGGTTAAGTTTAATTTATACCTCAGCTAATATTATTTCGAACCTTAAATGTAATATATACAGGGTGTATCAGATATAGAGGTAAATATAATAACATGTAGCAGCTGCAACCATATACAATCAAAAAGTCTTAATGCACAGGGGGTCTATCTGTAAGCATTAACGAGAAAAAAAATATTTTATAAATGCCGTGGGCTAGAGCCGCACCTGTGCCCAACCTAAATGCTGTCCCGAGTATACCCCCACATACCACTATCATTCAGCCATTACCGCTGTTAGTTTTGTGTGGATCGCCGCTTGGAGTGCAAGCCACTTCGAAGACTTTATTTAAATTCTTCTCGTCTCGAAAAAACGATCATTTTCAGGACCATCATGATTTCATATAAAGAAAATCGAAGCTTGATGCATCGGCAAAAGTGCGGGAATGTATAGATTCATTTTCGCGCGACATCATAGTAAAAAGGCGTGTTTGCAAATTTTCTGTATCTACATTTATTTCTGTGTAATTCATTTCAATTCATTTTGCGTTATGTGATTAAATAAATCCAAAAGAAATAACTCAGATTCATGTGGTACCGTTTATTAACAACTAACTCTCGATTCGACGAAGCAAAAGAAAAATATTTACATTTTTTGTAACTACTGAAGTCGTATATCCGGTGAAACTCAAACATCTTATCAGGATATTAAAAATAATACTTTGTAGACTTACGTAGAATGAAGAAATTTAAAATGCCTCAGTTTTGCTACTTTTACAAGGGCACACGGGCCGATTGGCCTTTAATTATTCAGAATGACGTTAAATGAATTTACGGCATACCATTAAGAATAATACTAAATGAGTGCAATGTATTTATACATAATACCACGTTTAGGGTGCTTAACATGACGTTTCCTTGCATCAGGCCCGGACTAAAGAATTTTTGGCTCTAAATTTTACTTTTTTTTATTCTTTAATGATGAAATCCGGTTTCGGTGGGTTTGTGCTTTATATGTCGTGTAGTTAATACCTAAGCAAAATTTACTTTTTTGTTCGATACACCCTGTAGTACTACTTGCGTGCATGAGAGTATTTCGGTGTTTTCTTTTCTTTTTTAGAGGTTGACTATCAGAATTTTTTTTGGAATTCGTTTCTATGGAAAGTTTTGTCATCTTTTGTTGATGTTATAAGGATTCCTTCGCAGATTCTAAGGTAATTTGGTCAGTTTGTAGACCCCATGCAGTGTCACTCAACGATACTTCCTGTTGCTACAGAACTACAACTTTAGGGGGTGCAATTTGACTTTAAAATTCGGTCTAAATTTCTTTATCCAAAATAACTTTTAAACGGTGAGAGATAGAAAAAAGTTTCAGTAGGAGGCATGCACGATTTATGCAGCTCTTTCGGCTGGTACAGTTATTTATATACAAGATGTTACAATAGGCACAGAACGACATATGTTGTACTTATTTTATCGAATTTCAGAAAATCTGTCATCGGACACTGCATACAGTCCACGACTGTAGATGATACGTTCTACCATGTACGCACTTTCTTGGCTATTGCCGCTTGCAACTGTCTTGCCACGATCACCGTTTAGTATCCAATTGTAACAAGAATATGATACGAACTTAGATTTAAGTAGTCCATTTCCGATTAAAAATTAATGTTTAACCAATTGATAATTACATATTTACTTGTCAACTAACAATTAATTTAATTTCCAATTAAATTCATTTCGATTAAATCCCCGATTGAAATTCAAAAAAAAAATTACTGAAGATTTGGCATAGTCGAAACGTATATTTGACAAGTGAACATCATGTACATTTCACTAAATAAATCAATTAAACGACAAGCCAAGATATCACACAAAAATTCTATTTTCTTTAAACATAATAGACAAACTTATCGATTGGATATTTATTCTTGTAATACTAGTACACTCAAAAAAATCTATTATCAATCTGAATATTTTTATTTATTCAGAAATCGAAACTTAATATATATTTAAATGAACTAAATCTTGTTGGTTAGAACATAAGAGTAAATTCTCTGAAAACACAATATATTCTTAGAACAAATAGTATAAATATTTGTATTGAAGTATACTTTCTCCAAATGAACGTTGTTATTGTTGTAATGAATAAATCTATGCAATCATAGTGAGAAAGTCTGTAGATTCAAAATAAAATTCCTTATACGTTTGGTATAATGAATTGCTATATAAAATTATTAAATGTTTTGTACTGAAAACATGATATATCAAATTGAAATTACCATAATATTGAAACATTTGAAACGAATTTTACCCCACCATTGCACTAAAACTTATCTGTCATTGGTTACCTCTTTTTTAGGAAGGTTTAGGGGGGTTTTGCATATACATACGCTTTACTTGGCGTCACTTTTTGATTGACCGGAGAACAGTGTTGTTGGTTGTAAGTGTAAATAAATCTAAATTGATACCCTAGCCGTTCCACAGCTACTTAGAGAATGCGCCTGATGCACAGACGCTACCATTAAAATATTCGAAGGTAAGTACGTACGTGTTATCTAATATTAAAGGATTACTGGTTTAAAAAACCTTTGAAATAATACTTAGAGTCAGCACCATAGTGTCGATAATATATGAACATGGTAGGTGTGTACATTAACAAACATATGTAGGTATTTACTAGTTATTAGTTTTCAGTAGGCAATACCAGCAAATTATTATACTGATTGAAATTATATCAGTAACCAACGCCGACTAGATACCAGACCCAGGCATTGAGTGGGAAGTATTCCGAGAACACCGGTCGCAACGACGGATACGCATAACATCTATACCTCTACGCATCAATATCCCGTGCGCACTCCTGGAATATCCCGATACGCTACCTTCTCCCAAACATTGTAAAACTATAAAGTATGACAGTAAATTTATTTAATTATAATTACATAATATTTCTTTATTTATTAATTTTCCCCTACCGAGGTGTTTTGGTGCACACAAAATTAGTAGGTAATTATTACCCTTGAATAGTAGCAATGCTTAGATTAAGCAGGTAAGTATTATCAGTTGAATATACGTATATGCTGGAAGCAAATAATGGCAATACTTCAAATAATACTTTTATATACTTCTATCAAATGTACATAAATTATTAAGACATAAATGTGATAGTTTCCAGTTGAGAAAATCTATTTACTTAAATCTAAAATAATAATTTTTTGTTATTGATTTTAGATATTGATTACATTTGAACTAAAAAAATGTTTCGCCTAATAAATTCACGGTTTTGGAAAACTGAACTGATTTTATTCTCAATATAAATACATCATCTTCTTACTTATATAGGAAGGTATGTTATATTCAATGTGATGCATTTATATTCAAATTGAGTAATTTTTTTTGTGTACCTGTAATAATATTAATGTACGAAAAACAGACACCTTTCTTTGTAAAAATTCTCTTTTTCTTCAATGAACTTCCTTCTTTTATAGTAAATTCTCCTAATATAAATGCATTTCGTCATTTGTATAGCTGGAACGTTGGATTCTCATCTGATGAATCGTTGTCATTTCCTCGTTGTGAAAGTATATTTGTGAAGTATTTTTTATTTAATTGCAATAATTATTTTGTATTATTAGTATTTAATTAGTACATTTATACATAAATATCAGACATGTTTAATGACAATATACAATTGCTGTCATAATTTTTCTAGAATTTGTAGTACTCTCCCTTATAGACGTTGGCTACAATTTTCTGTGGCTTTCCACTAATACGTGCTGCTATGGATAAGCAACCCATGTTTGCTGAGTGTATTTTGAGTTGCATATTTTGTTTTGTTTACTCCGTTCAGCCGATATTCAATGTTCCGAGAATTTTCACAATAATGTTTATTTTTGTATAAATTTAGTTAAAGAGTTTATTGTATGATTTATTTAATTAAGTGTTAAGTTTTTTTTTTTAATTTAATTCCATTCAATTATTTGTCTAGCGGTTGCTAGTTTGATTTAATGCTTACTCTACTAGATTTTGTCGGTGAATTGTGCGTTTGCGTTGTACGATTTTAAGAGAGGGATATTGTAAGAAAAACGATTGTAGAGTTTTGTCAGGCAGTTTCTTGTTCGACTATTAACGTGAGTATTTTTGTAAATCATTGTTGCCATTTTGTAATTCATTTGATATTGAGATTTGATTTCTGGTAAAAGTATAGCCAATCAAGGAATTCTTTTCGTAATAGTTGTTAGTATATTGAAGTGTGCACATTATAAATATAAGATCAATTATTATTTTTGTTCGGGAAGATATTTTTTAGTTATTATTCTCTCATTCTTATTGTGTTAATTAAGAGTTAATTTTTCCGTTATTAAATTTTTCTGATTCATTTTTTTTTTTTATCATTCACCTCGTTTGGGTAAGTAGAAGCATTGTTCTTACTTTCAGTTTTGCCCCCCTCCACATTGTAATAGAGGGCGTGGCGAAAAGAACCGCACTAAGAATGGTCAAGGAAGGAATGATTAAGCATAGGCCTCAATCTCCCGATGGTGATCAAACCTGGGATATGCCCCGGGATGATATGTTAAAAAAATTTAGCTTTGTGAAAGAATTTACCACAAAGCTAAGTAACAGGAGCGAGTGGGATCATAACACCCATCTTGAACTTGAATAAAAGCCATCAAATGGTATACTGATGGCTCCAAAACGGCAGAAGGAACTGGAATAGGAATATATGGGCCTAGAACTACATATTTCGAAAGCTTGGGAAAATACCCAAGTATATTTCAGGCGAAAATACACGCTATTGGAAGATGTGTTCAGTTCAATATGGATAGGAACTATCGGAAGCAGGAGATTATCATCATGTCTGATAGTCAAGCAGCCATCAAGGCGCTGAGCTCATATGAAATCAGCTCCAAGATGGTCTGGGAATGCCTAGGGAAACTAAATGAGCTAGGCAAAAGAAATAAAGTAACTCTCCTGTGGGTTCCGGGTCACACAGGAGTGGAAGGAAACGAAATAACGGATAACCTCGCAAAGAAAGGGGCTGGAATGCCTTTTGTAGGGCCTGAACCCTTCTGCGGGTTAAGTAGCAGTACAATACTGAAGAAACTAAAAATAGAAATGGAGCAGAGAAAATCCAGTTATTGGGCAAATCTGCAGGGAATGAGGCAAAATAAAATTCTTCTGGGAACTTATAACCAGAAGAGGTTTACAGAATGCATCAACCTGAGTAAGAACAAAGTTCGCATTTTAACAGGAATACTTTCAGGCCATTGTAGACTGAAAGGACACCTGACTAAGCTTGGATTGGAAAAAGATCCTGAATGCAGATTCTGTGGGGAACAGGATGAAACACCCATCCACCTCCTCTCAAACTGCGTAGCACTATGCAACTCGAGGGCATTTCACCTGGGAGCATGTGAAATCGAAGAGGGAGACTTACCTAGACTGGGGCCCTCTGACATCCTACACTTTCTAAAAGGAATAGGACTGGAAGGCCAGCTGTAAAGCAGCAAGAATAGGGGACACAATAGATCTTTTAGGTCGCAGTGTAACACCACCCTTTTACTTACATACATACATACATACATACATACTTTCAGTTATTTCAATTTGATATTTTATTTATTAGAAATTGTTCACGATCAGTTTATTTTAATTGGAAACCACGTGGATTGATTTTGAAATTGTAAGATTTTGGAAAATCTTCCTGAACAAACAAATCTTTTGCTCGCATAGGAAATTGCATTGTTCTATTGTAGTTTAGAATCAAGTGCAGTTTTTATTTTATAATTAAACCCATTTTGAAAAATGAATTTGATTGTTAATTAGCGTTGTTGGGTTAAAAATTCTGTTCTTTCATTTTTATTTTTAAACCTTTTCAATTTGTCGGGTAATTAAGAGAGTGATTTCATTCGCTCACAATTGGCTTTTCGTGGTTAGATTCAACTTTAAATTCGCGAGGTTAATTGTTCTTTTGCGTTCTTTAAAATTTTATCCGTTGAGCTAGCTATTTTATTTTTCATTTTCATTTTAAAATCAGTTTTGCATTTTTCATTATTTCAGTCAGTAGACAGCAGTGCGTTTGGTGAAAATTTTAACAAAAGTTACTAACTTTTATCTTTCAAAGAAAGAACGTATAACATATTTACTTAGTTGCAAATCTAAATGACAAGTAAGCAACTAAAATCCGCTTCGGCAGTTAATTCTATTCGTTCATCTTCTCGAAACTTCGCCGTAGGGGAGCCGAGCGCACACCACAAGTGTCAAGATAACTTTAGCCGCCGACTTTACAGATTTAGATTACTCGAGTATTCTCGCTATGTTTTACAGTAATCTCATTTGTAACCGTAACCCAATATCGACGCTCCTCCAGCCGTAGGTAGACAATCCATCCGTATTGAAGAGTACACCTGGGCATTTCTTCCAGTGGAAGGAGGCGCCCACCGTAGCCATCCATTACGTATACATACAAAAGAGAGAGGGCAGATATAGTAGTAGGTACGGGTGGGCAATTCTCAAAAGTGTAGTGTCATTTCGGAACAAGACCAGCGCTGAATATTTGACGAGGCCATGCCATATTTCCCGAATCAAAGGAGACGCCTTTTGGTAGAGGGAGAGGGGGAGTATCTGCATCCGTACGCGACACAGATGGAGAGCTCGACCATCGCAGTGTCTTTTTAAACATTTTACTGGCCAATTGGGAAATCATTCTTGAGTCCCGGCTCGCGGACTGTTTGAGTTAGATAGATATGTCTACCTATATGTGCTGTTGGCATGAGTTTCGGTAATATTTAAAACTGTAGAGGTAGTAGCGTTATTCTTTAATAGGATCTCCGTTTAATTTACGTTTTTTTTTCCTTTTCCGCCAGATTTAACCTTAGCTCCATAAAGAAAGTAATAAAATATTTTCGATCTTTCGTTGCTGCATTAAATTAAGCCGAAACTGATTAGAAGTTATTTAGCTGAAGATCAGAAGACGAGCGTTGACAAACAACATGTTCCACAAACCATACGTACAGTGGGCTTCTTTTATAATGTCTCCCCCTTGCGAACATGTACTTTTTTCGGATTCGCAGATGGCAAATATGAATATTATACATTTACCTACAGTTGATTTACGATTTATAGAATAAGTATGCCCGATAAAATCAATGGTAGTGTGCTTTTATTACATATTATTAATAAAAGTAATCCGAGCTGCATAGGACGTGCATTGAATCGGTGCACCTAAATTGCGGTCAGAAATCGTTTGTTGCATTATGAGGAACTCCAACTGCGGTTGGAAGTTTTCGTTGGTATAAATAGACAGATAGTAGAACAGTTGGGCCATTTTAACGATTTATTATCTGTTAAAATTTTGACCTCAGTTCCGGTTTATTTTCTATTTCGTGTTTTATGTATTTTATATTTATGTAAACCAAATCTTATATCAAGGAACAGATGGAGATTATTACACTATGTAACAATTCCTATTATTTTTTTTGTCGTTAGGTTGTAAGTGTCATTTCCTATTTTCTTATGTCGGAAAAGTATAAAAAGAGTTGATTATCCCTCGCAAACTTTGCTTTTGTGGTTAAGACAGTGATATTTTAAAATTTACAAGCGAACTCAAAAAGAGAAATTTCATATGTGGAGATGATAAGAGAGGCCCATACTAATCCAACCACGAAGACATCAACGACTTAGTTAGAGATCTTGGACTCTCCAAGTCCATTGCCGAGCTTTTGATCTCTAGACTGAAGCAGTGGAACTTGTTGGAGGTTGTAGGTCAGAGAAAGCGTCACCAAACTTTCTCTAGCTTCTTCACCTATCAAGATGGGCTCTGCTGACTGGTCTATTTGAGGTAATAAAAATCGCCTGTAATCCGAATTAGTGGCGCTTCTTCATTGACAGCTCTTCAAGGAGCCTCAATGTACTGCTGCATAATGGTAATAAGTATCCATCTCTTCCTCTGGGTCGAATGGCCCAGTGCACCTCAAAGATGATTACTTTAACGATCAACTTGTGAAAGTTTGAAGTATGATAAGGTGAAGGGTCATCGGCGACTTCAAAATTGTGTCATTCCCCATGAAATGCAATGTGATTTCACCAAACTTCCATGCTATCTTTGTTTTTGGAGCAGCAGGGATACCGATGCGCACTACAATAAGCGCGACTGGCCACAGAGGACAGCTTTCAATAAGGAAAAGCAATATCAAATGGGAGCCACTGGTAGCCACCACTGCACATAAAGTTGGGGCTTATAGAACAATTTATGGAAGCTCTAGGCACGGAGTCAGTTGCCTTGAAACACCTTGAAAATACCAATTTTCAGGTAGAAATCAAAAAAATACTTTTTTTGCAAAGTTTTTATGTTTTACTCATCTTGTGTACTTTTGTAAAATTCTATTTCTTTGATTTCTATTTTCAAAATTGTATTTTGGCACATTTAGGCATTTGAAGCAGTATTGTCTAATGAAGCTTTTTGATTTATTTAAAAATAAGGTGTTTTATTCTCAAGACAATTTCTTTTTTTCTTAATTTATAGCAACACCACGTATTTGAAGTAATTTTAAACATAAAATAATATGTTTCTAAAGAAGCGCCAACTATTATTTTTTTTTTATTTATTATAATTAATATATATTTTTTTGTAAATTCAACATTTTTTTTTTTCTAATTTGTCTCATACTTAAGTAGACATACGATATACGTATGTGGGTATATTTCAAATTTTCGTTGTCCTAATCAAAAAAGCCAAGTTAGAGCGAAATAAAAGTATTTTTCTATTGTTTTAAAGCATAAATAAGTTGGAAATAACGCTTACTATTCAAGGACAAAAAACGTGTTACATAGTGTTATCATTATCTTATACTTATAATTAATAGTAAGTTATTGTATGAAACAAAACTATATATTTTGCGTTTTAAGAGCCGGTTCACAGATTACTAATCCGATGCCTTCCCTTATCTATTATTATTATTATTTACTTTATTATTGTTTCTCTTCAATACTTTCTTTTCAGTTCTGAAGGTTAACCTGTTAAATATTGTAATAACTTTAATACGGTATTAATTATTAACAGTTCTCTACATTTTAATTTGCCCAGCGCTTTTGTTTGAGTTGTATTGAATTGTATTGGGTGGTCATTTTATAAAAATGATTCACAAAGATTATCTCTTACCCGTATCGATATAATAACATCTGTTAATTCCCACCCCGATTTAACAGGTGTTGATATAATACTATTAGCAACATATATACAATATAAATGAAAAATAAATATATACAATAAAAACAGATATGAACGAACAATATCAAAACAAAAACAAATTTTAAAGCAAGGTTCTTCAACCTGGGCTTTAGTGAACTTGCAATAACAGCCAACAGATTAATGTATGCAAATGTTTCATTGGTAAAATTTGTTGTCCTTTAAATATGTTAAGAAAATACAATTACACCCTGCCCAACAATGATCTATACTCTTTCTCTACCTGCGAATCCAAGCTGCGTCGAAGTACTTGACCTTGCTATGCGGAAGATAGTTTCGATATTTGGTCCTTGCAAGACATTAGATCTGGAGGTCACTGCACACAAGTACAAAGGCACTTTGTAGACTGACATTTTTTTGCATTCACGTTTTGTCATCCTTCTAAAACCTGTTTTTCCGACATTTACGTCTTTCGGGAGCTATATACAGTGAATTTCCTCAGTAATGAGTGGTACCTTTTTAGTTGCTTTTAGAGGCCGGATTGCAATGTCTTTTACTTCTTAGATTTAAATCTCCAAGCAGCAGTTGGTAGGTGAAAAAATGAATTGCAAATTGTGTAAATCACTCGAGTCAGACATCTAGATGTTTTCTTAGACTAACATCTAACGTTCAAACCGTGACGACTGCCTTCAACACCTTCCAAGTGAGATAAAACTTCAAATACATATTCGTTTTTGTGTTAGTTTCAAATGACGATCACCAATCACCCCTGCAGAGTAACTTATTACAAGTTACTTTCATGACGACAATCTGATCTCACACTTAATGAAATAAATGCATTAATTTAATAGGGGCACTTCTAACGTTAGGTAAAGAAAAGAGACTACAAGAAGGAGCAGACCTCTATTCTTCCAGGAGTTGCAACAAATACGATAGTTGTGCCATGTGTTAGGCCGGTTGCACAAAAGGGGAAGTTAAGACTATTATTCTCGACTTACCTGTGATTACACTGTTGGCACGCGAAACATTCTAAATGGTACACGTTACTTCTCGCCCTCATCACCATCTCGAAGGCGGGAATGATTTTACTACAGGCCGCACAATAACCTATGTTACCGAACAGTCTCAGATAGTCTCGTTTGCACAGAATCAGGTTGGCTTTCGTGTAGAGAGTCGAACCCACTTCCCCGAGTCTACAGTCGCAGCAACCGCACTTCAAACAATCCTCGTGCCAGTAGAGGTCCAGCGCCTTGAGGAGGTAGCGGTCCGTGATGGGTTTACAGCAGCCGGCGCACTCCTGCGGACCACCGCCCGAATTGGGTTTCGCTGGTTCGTTTTTGGACACGTCCATGGTCATCATTGGGCCGTTAGCCCTTCGCTTTATCTGGAAAAGGAAAGAAGAATGTTAGGGAAAACTTATTGGGCGACATAACCAGCTGTATTGGACCAATTCCTAAATCGGATGGCTTTAACTTTGACAAAATGGAAGAGGAAACTTCTGTGCCAAGTCCAATTTATTAAAAAGCTAAAATCTGAGAATGTTTTTCAAGGTAATGAAATTCACATACAATTAGAAAATTTTGTAGTGGTAATAGGAATTGTGCTATAAAGATAATAATTTCAGGATTTAATGCAATAATAAAATGCGTTAAGTGAATTTTTTTAAATTTTCGCGCATTTACGGTAATTGCATTCTATGTTTATATGACAAATATTACAGCATATACAACATTTAAAAGGAAAAAATTACAAGATATTCAGATTTTCTACAGCATATACAAAATGTCTAACTCAAAATTCAGCAAATAGATAAAAATTCTTATAAATATTTTGAATTTTAGATTAAAATTAACATAATAGATTTATTGTTAAGGTCATATCGGTGCAGAATATCTTTTTGAGGGAAAACGCGGCCAAAAACATCCAATTAATAATGTAATTAATGTTTTTTTTTTTTTGAGGAAAATAATCATACCAATTAATGTTTTAAAAAGGCTATCTTTTAATAGCAGTGGTGTCGCTTCTGCAATGACCATGAAAAAGTTATGGCGTCATTTTTTTTTAATAGCAATATATTATTTTTCTTCATTTTTGGATAAATGCTGCCCTTATCTAAATAATGCTTAAAAAATATTTTAGATTTAGTGTTTTTTTTTTTAAGAAAAACTGCCAAAATATTATTCCCAAAAAGTGAAAAACTACGTCACTGATCCTTATCGAAACCCTAATATCTAAGATTTTCTTTGTATTAGCTATAGTAGTACAATTAGAAGAAGTGGGTTAAGCATTTAATTTATCTGTCACATTTTGCTAAATGCATTAACATTCAATTGAGCTTATTTGAAATTTATGAACAATCGGTTTAACAGAGAAAGAACGTATCTAAATACTTATCATGATTGGTTTTGGAGATGGAACCCATTTATTTAGAGAAGTTTGCAATTTACTTAATGACACTCATCCAGACCATTCTCCAACTAGTACTTCCGTCTTTGACCAGTCAAGATGCGTAACTCAATGTATTGTTGTCGTTGAAGGAAAATCTACATGATACCACACGACATTTTGCTCAAGAATTTGCATCGCAAAACATGTACCATCCTGTGCATGTGACAACGATCCGAATTTTATGCAAAATATTTTATTTTCCGACGAGGCTACCTTTACTTTGCGTGGAACTGTCAATGGACAAAATTGTAGATGCCTGATGGCATGTCAGAATCCATACTGGTTATGTGAAGCACGTAGTAAAAATTAATCCATGGGGGGCATAATGTGTGACGGAGTTGTGGGGCCTTTCTTCTTTAACAATAATTTAACGACAGAAAGATATTTGCAGTTTTCAAGAGACCAGCTAATTCTTGAGTTGGGAGTACTTTACCCCAATAACGAAAATCCCGATTTATCCAATGAGAGAAACTGGATGCAGCCAATTTCGATCGATATCTTGATGATACATTTTGAAATTGAGCCAACCAGATCTTCCAATTTAACCCCCACTTGATTACTTTTCGTGGGATTATATAAAAAGTAAAATATACGTTACTAAACCTTACGATATGAAGGAATTGCAAGAAGAAATAAGAACTGAAATACGAGGAATGACTGGAATTTGATAAGATGCCAAACACTTGACAATTTTTCTCATGCATTTTTTTTTGTAAAGTTAAGATTTTTTCAAAATTATATAAGGTATAAGTATTTTTAAGAATCATTTAGAGCAGTGCTCGACACTGTAGGAGAAGCTACTCTCCTATAGGATAGTATACTATCCCTGTAGGGAAATCGAAAACAACTGTGTAAGTCAGGCGGCCAGCAAAGATCGGCCATTGAAATTAAAAACATATGTAGATATGGCTGTCGCATATTAGACACTTCAACCTAATAAAAATTGGGTTTAAGAATATTTAATATTTATTGATTATAGTAATTCAGTGTAGTATTATTCCAAGATGACATCGTACGCAAATAAATATGTAGGTACACTCGAGGAAATAAATAAGCGAACGATTCGAAATGCGACGAGCAAGAGAGAAGATATCGGTTCTATTTTTCGCCTCATATCTACTTATTGATAGCGCATTGTGCACGAACAGTTGACAGTATTTAAACTATTTTTTGCAAATTTATTTCATTTTAAATAAACATGCCGATATAAATGTCATCCGTAAAATAACATAAGACTTCTTTCATAATTACAATTATTTGAATTATTGTTTGAAATAATCTTGATTTATGGCGGAACTAACGTTTGTAAGGTCACCTATAAGTTCATAGGAATACGTGCATGGAGAGAATACCATAATTAATTATAAATTTACCTCTTCACCAGGGTTCATTAACCCATTAGCCGTAAATGTCACTTATAAAAGGTTCTGTATAGGTATTCCAATTAATTTTTGATGACATGGTAAATTAGTCCCACGCTTCTTTAATGTTTAAAAATGTGTACATTTAATTATTGTTAGTAGGAAAGGAATCGAATAATGAAAAAATACAGAGTGTTCTCTTTAAACTGAAACAGTTTGTTACATGGTTTAGCCAGAAGCGATAATTTTCAATGGTCAAGATATTTTAAGAACGTAGTTCATTATCAATAACTTATTAAAAATTGTAATTATTTATGATGTTTGGTGTTCCATACACTTCTACGATGTCATCCATCTTGGATAACCTGGTATAAACGCAGCATTTGTAATATAAATAATATAAAATATAAAATGTATTTCATTTCATATATCTAAAATGTAAATATATAGACATATTATAGAAACAGCAAACTTCATTTAATTTTTTTGGAATTTTATTTTATTTAAAAAGATAAATTAAAGAAAAATACATTTTTGTAAAAATAAAAAAAAGCTGGCTAAAAATATCGAAGAAGTTATATGCACAAATTAAAAATATATAATAAATAATTAACAAAAATAAAATAACTAACAGGAAATACCAATCAACTATACTGATAACTAACATCTTCCTGTTAGTTATCAGTATATCTCACAGTGCTCGATTTACCTTCTATATAAAAATAAAATACTTCAAAAAATAAAATAGAAATTCGCAAATAAATAATAAAACAAACAATCTCTCATGAAAATGATCAAAATGTCGCTTTAAATTGAAATTTTTACATATTTGCATTATTTTACCACAACTAACGCACTCGTTATGCCCAGATATGTTTTTGAAAAATAAAAAATTGCGTTTCCCATTCTTTGTAAAAAACACGAAATACGTTTCAGTGACTTAATGTGCTCGGTGTCGTATGTTGTTATTCTCCTCGATAAACTTACAAAAACGCTTGAATTAGTTGGCTCCTACGGGCCACCTTGCCGAGTGCTGATTTAGAGAATGACAGCGTCTATCTAAAAATGTTATATCGCCATTTGAAAAAGAAAAATACATGAAGTCATAACCTTTTTCAAGGGCTTTGCAGAAACCACAAATTTAATGATTTATTTAAAGATAGTATTTTTGAAACATTAATTAATATGTTTTATAATTTTTCTCAGAAAACATTAATTCAGTCGTTATTTGGGCGTTTCCAGACTTTTCGAACGCACTGTATACTAAATCTAGATATTCGATGGGTTTAAAAAAGTAGATTATTACAAAAAATTATTTTAATTTTATCTATCCAATGAGGGTGGTAAAATATCAATGTTATTTTTTTTTTTTAGCAAAAGTCAAAACTATCTACATGTGTACATCAGAAATTAAAGAAACAAAACTCCTAATAGACAATATCACAACATCCCTTTTTATCCAAGCAACGTTACTCAAAAAAAAAAAAGAAGTAGAAACCACGTTATTTATAGTTCCCTCCTTTGTGGCTTATGTATTCAAATTCCCCAACCATGCGAAATTATGGAAGAAAGGAAATTGAATACCTCCTTTTGAATCATGTCGCGATATTACCCTCAGAAACAATAAACCTATACCCCGAACAGAGGACCAGCAGACCACTTTCCGAATATTCGAATTAAGGGATAAACAAAAGACAGCCGGGGACAAAAACAAGAGGGAAAATATATATTAGGTCCGCACGCGGGACATATTAAGATGTTTCTGTCGGAAAATCAAAACAGTATAATAAATCCGGACGCAACCTCTGCAGGATGGACGGACGCACAGGCTGCCGCTTGCTGCTTTCATTTTCTCGACCATTTTTTTTTTTGGGTTCCCAGTCGCCGATATACGTACGAAATTTCCATCTTCCTAGAATACGTAATAGCGTTCGGGAGGGAAGATGGCCTTACAGTTGTTATATTTATTTTTTCCATTCTGTAAAGTATTAATATGAGAAGGAAACTGATCCTCTGGATCGCTCTCAGACCCTAAACCCCTCCTATTCACCTCGTCTCAAAAGGCAGTGGCGTAGAATTAGATTATTTAAGAGATAAAAAAAAAAAACGGATTGAATTAAATACTGGAGTTGTATTATTGTGTTAAAGTTAAAAAGGATATATTTCAAATTAAACATATAATACGTATGACAACAGAAATATTCGTATTTCACAACAATAACTCGTACATGACCGTCTCGTTCGTTCTACCAAATACAATATAAATATATACATATGTATACGTGCAATGAATAGTTCCATTGGCGTACTATAGATTTCACAGCTAGGCTGATTTTAGAAAACTGTACGACCAAACAAATATTAAACGTGATCTGACGTGGTTAAACGTAAGTGGAATTTTGCGTTGCACAAACGCGTAAAAATATAAGATAACCAAAGAGTCGGGTGCGAGACGGATGAAAGAGTGGATTAACTGCGCGGGCAGCGAAGAGGTAGAGCATTGACAAATGAGTTATCATTTCGGAAAATTGTTATGGAAAACAAAACAGTTAAATAAATAAAACAAAAACCAGAACACACATATGGGCGCAATGGATTAATATTCGTTTTATGATGAAATTAAAAAATATTTTTGCGTTAAAACGAAGCTACACACGGAATATTTGCTTTTATTTATTTCGTCAAATGCCTAGCTTTTTCATAGTACCTACTTACATATTATATCTCATTTACCGCTGTTTATTTATTTATTTGCGGTGATAAAACATTTTTGCTTTTAATGGACTAGTGGACATTTAAAATAATCTTTGTTTCTTGATATATAATTTTTTTTTTCGAATTCTTGTCAATATATATATTATTGTGATTTTCCCGGCTAATGTTTTTACGGAAAAGAAAAATAAATAAATAACTTTCTTTAATAAAACAATGCAATCATTAGTAACATGTATAATTATTAATAAGTTATATCAGAAACATATAATAGTATAGAACTCTACTAAGGTGAGTATAGTTATTTGGAATATCAAACAAGTATTATCAATTATCCAGTATAATTTAGATTCTTTAATTCAAAAGGAACTTTTAAAATATCCGCGCTATCATAAAGAGAATAAACCACCAACCACGTTTGCCAACTATAAAGCTCAGAATTTAATCTCATACGAAATATATAACCTCAAAATATTATCAAAGTTATACCAATACATTCTTTATACAAACAATTAGAACAATGCTATGACCAGATACCTCGTAATATCGGTTCATACAGACGCCAGAGTACCTCGAATGTGATTTCCCTTGTAGTGACAATCCAGATTCGCTCGTATATTCAACCTCTTCATTACATTCAGGATGTATGATTAGATCGGATCAGAAACACATGCACATCCCATGTAGAACAGTACCATGTATAGTAAACACCAAGATTTGTGAATTTATCCCCTTCGATACCAGATATACCCAGCAATATGGTTTAATTCATTTATATTTTATGAGAAAATGACACAGCTTTTTCTAAGACTTTCTATCAACAACCCACACGTAACCAAGGATTTTCATACATTTTCTTTCAACGAATTACATGAGTCACTACTCCATTCAATTAAAATAGATACCTAGGATACCAAGCTATCGTACAGTTGTCAGACGATAAATTATATTCATGCAGTTAACAGCGAAAGAATAGTATCTTGCTAAAAACTGCAAAAAAAAAAACATTAAAAAAGGTGTAGCTATAAAATCTATATTTTTTTTAATACCGCAATTCCATAATGTTTGAAAAAACATAAGCTCATATTTACTTCCAAAATTACTGTTTACTGTTTTTATAGGATAATTGGTGAATCGAACAAGAAAATGTCTTTATCATTTTGCTTAAAATGTAACTTAAAATATTACAGTACAAGTTTCAATCGCAGTTTTAGTTTTTACAAAAAAAAATATGCAACATTATTATTATTTGGTTGCACTTTTAAGGTATTTTCCTCAATTTTGCTTTTCTCCAAGTGTATGTACAACATTAGCCTGCGGTAGTACGCTAGCATCAGATCATAAGCTTTTGTTGATTTTAACATTTTCTGTTTTGTTGTTTGTAGAATAAATATTGAAATTAATTTAGAAAATTAGCAGAATTCAAATTTCCCGCATTTATTTCTAGGAAAGATTTTCATTTCATTTTCGTTGGCTGCTTTTAGGAAATCTCCGGATTGCTTTTAGAAATGAGACATAATGCTAGAAAATTTTATAGGTATGCAACCAAGTGCAAATACAGAGTATTTATAATATCATAAAATTGGAGTTTTCATAAATCATCGATTATAGCGTATCTCTGTTTAGTACGTTAATTAAATAAATATTCATAGAAGAATAACTCTGCAAACATACATACATTTATGTAAAATAACTTGAATAAATATAAACCGCAGAACTAACACCTAACATCCGTTCCTCAGACCATCCACTTATTTATATGCCAGGGGGTAGAATTTAAATTTGCCGCGATTTTTTATAGTCACAGAAAATATCAAGATCGTATTAAATGTAATACAAAATCGTTGGTAATTCAGACTTGAATGTTTTAAGTTACCAGAAATTATGGTGGAAAATTTGAATTTTGCCAATAGGAATAGAATTCTTAATTACCCACAACTGTAATATTCAAGTGCTTCCATATCAAGTAGTTTGCTTGGTCCACTGCATATTTTTGTACCTCCCTTGTCCCGCTGCTGTTTCATGCCCACCGCGGAGAAACTACAGTGGCGCCGCTCTAGATTACGCCAGTGGAACTACACATCTTTGACCATATGTATACTAGTATAATATTTGGTTCTATATTTTCTTACTGCCCCCTGGTGTTTGTTAGATTTCCATAACCCCTTTCTTATTTGAATTTTCGCGCTAACACTCGGTCTTCTTCGGAGGAATCGTCCTCGATTTCCGGGCAACACGGTTGGCACCATAACTTGCGGTCTGATGAATATGCCAAGCTGAACTTCCGGTTGTGTTCTTTCAGCACCTTTGATGTTGCTCAATTGGTAGCGGACATTCCCCAAAACGTCACTCACTTCATATGGTCCTTTAACTAACGACTTCAATTTCTTGGATTCACCACTAGTGACTGGTTTTCTTTTAATCAGCACCAAATCTCCTAGTTGGTATTTCCGCGTCTGCTTTTGATTGCATCAAATCGTTCCGTCTGTCCGGCTTGCTCCAACTCTATCTTCCGTAGTGTCTCATTACGCAATACTGTTGCATCCAGCGGCTCTGTTTCTGCTAAAGCTAATATCAGTTTATTCTGTAAGTCATCCCGCGATTGGAACCCATATAGTAGGTTATGTGGTGACTGCCCAGTAGTTGTGTTTGCCATACTGATGATAGCGTATTGTATTTGTGTCAGTTTGGTATCCCAATCGCGTCCGTCTCCTCAAGTATGTGATGTTGTGATCGCAGTCATTAAGGTGCGATTGTATCGCTCAATTTGCCCGTTTACTCGCGGAGTTGCAGTGGCATTCTTTCCATGAGAAATATCGTTGTCGATGCAGAATTGTTCAAATAGTTTTGAGGTAAAAGCCGTTCCTCGATCAGATAACCTACTAAGCGGACCAAATACTGCAAAGATTTCGGTCAACATTTTTGTAACACGTTTCGTCTTCGTATCCTTAACCGCCTCCACATAGATATACTTCGTAAAATTATCAATATATGCTAGGACGACGTGTGTATTTCCTTTCAAGCGCTTTGGAAAGGGCCCAAGATGGTCTATATTTGCAGTGTAGCAATGAATCGGTATTCTTTCGATATTGTTAAGCTCTCCTTCCAATCTACCAGCTTTCAACTTGTGATATCCGCATTCCACGCATGAGTTAAAATAATTTCTCACCTTCTTTGCCATTTAATGTTGCGTTATTTGTTGCATGGTCTTGTCATACCCAAAATGACCCACGTCGTCATGACAACCCTTGATTAGTTTCCAACGTACACCTTTAGGTACTACCCACTTCAGATCACCATCAATCTTCCGATAGAGTCGGTTGTTTTTCAATTTGTAGTCATGATGGACCTGTTTTTTTCATATTATTCTCTGCATGCCGTCGCAGGATTTCATCGATTTCCTTCAATTTTGAATCTTGAAGTTGCATGGTTATCAGCCAGTCTGATTCTTCAATCCGGACACTGAGAACGTTTAAGGATGCCATGTCCACGTGTTGTGCGTCTTCATACGGATTTCGGCTCGAAGTGTGAGCCATTTGCTTTCCCGGTTCATAAACAACATCGAAATCGAATTCTTGCAAACGAAGAACTGAGCTACATAAACAAGCTACTCTGGGAGTTAGATTGCGCTATTTTATCATACTTTTCAAACAGTTACAATCCGTTACAATCTTGAACTTGCATCCCGGTAGATATATCCTGAACCGCTCTATAGACTCGAGCACTACAACAGCCTTCAATTCATAGCTGTGATAACATGCCTCTATGTTCCACGTTTGCCTGCTGAAATAGGCAATTGTTTTCAAAAGCTCGTCAGGTAACTTCTGTAAAAGGATTCCAGAAAGTCCCCTTTTGCTCGCGCCCGTGTGAACCTCGAGTTCAGCTGCTGCGTCGTAAAGAGCTAATACTGGCCTCTTCCATAACCTTTCCTTCATACTTTGGAAAGCGTTCTCTTAATCGGTTAACCATTCCCATTTTTATCTTTAGCAAGTTAAGAGGTTTCACTATCATCGAATAATTTTGGGCAAATTTTCTGAAGAATCCCGTCAACTCCAGAAATTCACGTACTTCATGAACATTTTCAGGTCTCTTGAAGTTTTTCACAGCGTCTTCGCCGGACAACGCGAATCAGAGAACAAAAGAATGTATATATCGAGTACCGTGTGAATGTGGAAGACCATACATCGGAGAAACAGGCAAACACCTACAAGTCAAAATCATAGAATACCAAAAATTGGTTCGACTGGGAGAAACGGATAAGTCTCGCTTACACACATGTCTGGGAAGAAGATCACAGGATTGAATGGGATGAAGACAACAATCCTGGCAAGAGAGGAAAACTTCATAAAAAGGAGATTGAAAGAAGCATATATGACCATAACGCCAAATGCCATAAGCACACCAACCTTTGAAATCAAAAATGTCTGGTTACCAAAGATTAGGAATAGCTTTAGCTGAAGACCGGCAACCACGATCCTGGAGGCAAATTTAGTAAATATTCGGAATTTCGAGATCGAGTTCGAATCTCACACAAGGCAAAATTTGTCAAATTAATTGCAAATAATGAGTTTGGCAAGAAACAGCCCTCTTCAGGGGTACCCTGATGACGGCAGTAGACGAACTGCCGAAACGTTCGATCATCAAACTCCAACAAACGATGGAAATATCCCAAAACAACAACTCAAACTGTCTTTCTATTGGTTACTTTCCTAATTAAATTCATATATATCTTCACTGTAATTCATAATTCCAATATAACCTTACATCCCTATACTACGCCACTGTAAAACACGCGATCCATCGCATTCAGAAAAAGACGACTGTCGCAGTGATAAAATGCTGCAGCGCAAGTAGAAGAAGGATGAAGACAACGACGGGGGCCCACCAGACTCGTTCCGTTCGTTCTTCGTTGCTCCTTTCCCCGTGTATGGACCGGTGACGTTTTTATTAAACTAGCGAGGTATGTTACACCGGACTAGCCATATTTTATTATTGCCCTACATTATTTATCCGCACGCCGCCACCGGACCTGCCTTGATACATCGCGTCCCGAAATAATTTCATCCATACGTGATCGGAACCGACACAGACGGCAACACGGGACCCAGACAACGCGCGCGAAGGAGAGAGCGGATTTCGGGACGTCAGAATGCCCTTTTTATGAATCTTCCGCTGCGCGCCCGGTGATATACAAGCGCGAGTCCGTTATGAAAGTTTCGCTGTCGCGCTGAGTGAAAATCTGCTGCCAAGTCGTGTGCAAAATAATAAAAAGCCAAAGCTTCCCCCCTCTCCCCTTCGTCCGTGTATGTGTGTGGCTCCCTCTCTGTGTGTGTATTTCGTATTACGTCGCCTCTCGGTGTGCGAATGAAATTTATATAGCGATTTCCAGGTTCATATCCCTATGTTCGGCTAGTGCAAATTGACACTTAATTTTCGGACGATGTAAAACACTTTCCCGGGGTTTTCTAGGTTTGAGCCGCTGGCGGCGGCGCGTGCGAGTTCGGTGTCTTTTATTTGTTGTGACGACGCGATATTAGGGTCCGCACGGCGTTCCGGTTTTTGCCGTTCATCCCGTTTAACGTAATGCGAAGCTCCGTTTACCGCAAAATGGCCGGGTGTAAAATTAGTTGTATTACAAGGCGGTTGTTTCACTACGAACTAGAGACTAATGAAAACTACGGTGTTAGTTGTGATCCATTACTACAAAATGCCCACATTATTTAGTATTTTAAAACCGTCTCCTTCTCATATAATTTCCTAAACACTATCTCCTTATTTTATGAACTTCAACCTTTAATTTTGCTGCAAATTGCCTTGATAGTGCTATCAATATATTTTTTTTCAATTTTGCAAAGTTGTAAAAACTAGAATCTATTTTTAATGAGTCTACAATTGTTAAAATTTAGAATTAAATTCTATAAAAAAGGGAATGATATTAATAAATACATGTTTGTAGGTCCATAATTATGTAATAAGACGTATAAAATATGTAGTACTTCCTAATTCATATATTTTTTTACTTACTACAATATCTTAGCTAATTACATTCCAGCTACTCCACTGAGGATGCAAAGCTCGGGGTCCAAGAACGACAACAACGATAAATCGGCTCAAATTCCAAAAATAATTCCAATCAAAAGAAGGGATTGATGAGGAGTCTTTTATACCACAAATCGAGGAAAAGTGCTATGCCACTTGGCAAATAGAGGTGCAGAAGGGTTGCGGGTCGGATAGTTTCCCGGTAAATAAATAACATGCTTTTGTTTTTCCTAGTAAGATAGCTGCGCTTAAAGGTACATCCACAAAAAAAGCTCAATTATCTGGTGTCCCTTCTACAATAAATATATTAACGTTGTTGAGAGTGTCCAAAAGAAGTTTTTAAAAATTCTGTATTACCGTAAATATAACACATATTTAAACCATAATTATTCTTACAGTGATTTGTGTAATTTGTTTAATTACCAATCCCCCGAAACTAGGAGACATATTTCTCAGATCATTTTTATTTATAAGCTAATACACGGATATGTGAAAGACAGCCTGTTACTTGAGTTCCTCGCTTTTTGTAGTACCGACTGAGGGGTCGGGTAGTAGAATTTTTTCTTTATTTTATGTTGCTTCTGCAAATACACAATGTTCTCCAATACCATCCATGTGCTCGAGAGTTAATTCAATTTGCGAGAATATAGACCTTTTTAATGTTAGTCTCTATTCATTAAAAAAATTATGTGAAAATAAGTTTGGTTAATTCATAATTTTTATAGTTTTTTTTTATTATTTTGCCTGTTTATTATTACCTATTATCATTAGTTACGCATTGTGTAATAGTTAATATTACAAAAATATTAAAAACTAATTATACAGTGACCGACATAAATATTGCAACATATGGGAAATTTTTTTATTATTAAAATACACTAAAACTTTTTTTGGGGGATAGGTTGTGCATGTCTAGAAACGCCAAAATTTATTTTGACACATGTCACGTGACTACTAGTATGGCGGTAAATTTAAAAATATGCTATCGATTTGCAAAAAGTGCGGTTAGATGACATGATATCCAAAAAAAGTTATTTGAAAAAGTTGCTTAGAATTCAATTCTGAGGCCACATGCAATGTTTGCTAAGTGGTTTAGAGAGAAAATGTTTTAAAAAAAATTTTATTTATCATTACTAGATACAGTCCCTTGCAACAGATTAGGAGGGAGATTTGGCTCTGCGGGGGCCTGATAAGCTAAAAAATATAGCTTAGGCGTTACCACCCCATAAACAAAAAAAAAAAAACAATTGTCGCACTGAAAAAGTACTTTTCAGTTTTCGCTATGTTAATTATGCAAAAATTGACAAAATTGTTTGAGTATCAACTAAATTTGGAAATAGTACTGCAGTTGAGCTGGTAAAAGCGGAAAAAATGAAAATATGTAATTCAATGAAACAATATTTGGAAAAATTGTGATTTTTATTTTTTTTAAATATGTTTACAAATGCGGCCTTAGAATTGAATTCCAAGCAACTCTTTCAAATAACTTTTTTGGATATCATGTCATCTAACCTTACTTTTTGCAGATCGACGCCATATTTTTTAAATTTACCGTCATACTAGTGGTCACCTGACGTGTGTCAAAATAAATTTTGGGGTTCCTAGATATGCACAACCTATCCCCTAAAAAAAGTGTTAGTATATTTTAACAATAAAAAGAATTCCATATGTTGCAATATTTGTGCCGGTCACTGTATATCGGTACAATAAGGTTTTTATGTGCTTTATAATGAAATTTAACATATTTTCGTCTTTCTTTTGTTCAGTAACGTGTTTGATTTCTTAGATATATTTTTAATTATTTTAAGTTCAACCTGTAATTAGCAGATTTTCTGCTGTTGGATAATAAATAAATAAATAAACATACATCCAGGTAAAAAACTGAATAACCTGTGAAGATTATTTCATCTTGAGGACAATGTAGGGAGGTCCAAAAATATTTTTTTATAGGAAATTATCCATAAATCTCACATATAACATAATTACCTGTCAATTAAAAAAAAACAAACAAGAGAAATAAACTTTAAATTATATCTTTCTTAAAAACACCCTTCCCAAAAGAAATTCAGCGTCTAGAAACTGGGATATCCGCTCGCGATATGATGTAAGTAAGTATACAATATAACCTTTCACAAATTCTCTCGCTACTAAAAGCCATAAAACAATAAAACTATACTTTTTTACTGTAACCAAGTATTTAATAGCCATGTTTATATTGAATCCGAATAGAACTTTAAGCAGGGAAAATAAATTTGTCACAGCAATAATGGGTGCAATAAAACCATAGTATTTTCAACTTGTTCGGCAGTCGTAAAGTTTTACATTCGCGATTCTCTTTATAGAGCGTTAGGTTCTGCGAGCAAGTCCATTCAAAAATAAGATATGGTTAATGGCCGCGCCCATAGGGAAAAGTATTCTGTAAATTGGACGCAATTTCACCGTACTAAATGCCGACATATTTAATTAATCTAATTCTGATAATAAAAATAGTTGTAAGTTGTATTACGTTCAGCAGATGTCTGAAATGAATGTTTTAATGGCGTCTAAATTCAATTCACTAATAACAAATACGCTTTGATTTATACGCGCCCTATAGACACAACTTCCCAAACTCTAATTCCTTGGGTAAACAACATCACGATTGTCATGCTAACAAAAACAGAAAAGAAAAGCAAGCAATAGGGAAGGGAGCATTGCTTGCTTCGGCTTCGTTTGAAAATACAACGTACAACACTCCGTGTAACGTACGCCATATAATTAAAAATATCGATCCGGAATTTTTATCCGGAAGATTAACTCGTGAGGGACAGAAAGGGGTACACGAAATCCGACCATCGGAGCAGTCAGAGAGGGTAAAGGGGAGAGGTGTTCGTTAATTAGAAAAGCGAGCCGTACTGCCGCCGCGCCGCTTAGTTTCCAAAGTGAGGTTCGTTCCATCAATTCGTCTACACGACAGGGATGCTATCAAAAATTGATGATTAAATTTATAATTAACCCCGCGCACAAATAAGATTTAATTACCACGGAGGGCGTGTTGTATCGAATGAGTAGAACGTGTAGAAGCTTTCGTTCGAACGAATTCGTATGTCTGTGTCCTCGTTCCGTTTAGAATTCTGTTTAGATCGTCACTAACTTTCGTGGAAGTAATTTTCTGGCTGAAATTATATCGGACAAAGTTAATGCGAAGAAGATATTTATTCTATAATAAAATAAGTGTACTTTCAAACAAAGTCACCCAATTGGTCACCTCCCATTTTGATAAAATTTTGCAGGCATGTATACAGGGTATTCCACGTAACTGGTTCATTAAAAGTTTATGATGTTCTATTATTTACTTAAATTTGAGATTTTGGAACTATAAATGTAAAATACCTTAACCAAAATATCACTTCCGGTTGACCGGAAATGGATGTCAACTTTGTTATTTTAAATAGAATGATATAATTTTTTATTCATTTTTGGATTCTACAACTATAAATACGTCACTTTTCATTAGCTATTTCTATAGCTATATGCTGCCGTTTTTGAGTTATTTACGTTTTCCTTTTTTTTTTAGTCATAATCATTGAGAAATTAATATCTCGGTTAATACTGCAAGTAGAGACTCCAAATTTGCTATGATATGAATGTAGATATTACTCTAAGAAACGGTAAGCACACTTTACATTCTAACATACAGGGTGTTCAAAACTGAGGAACAAAGTGACATATTTTTCAATGCTGAAAACTCAATTTTTTAAATAGAACACCCTGTATTTTAATTCGGAATTAGGAAGTAAATATCATCCCCTATCATTTTATATCAGCATTCCCTATACCTATCTTTAATAGATTTTAAGATATGAGCGACTTTTTGTTAAACAGACTAAGTAGCCCTATCTTTAAATGTTTGTAGCTGGCTCTGAAATGGATTCACGTCACACTAAATATTTTCTACAAATAATTTAATTACTTACACTAAACACGATTAAACGTCAAAAAAAAAAAACGACTGTCATTGTCATTATAGAATCGTCGCCTACTACACTGTTGAAAATATTACGGTGTTGGCGTTAATTTTGCGCTAGTCAAATATTTTAGTGTTGATTTTTCCAAACTTTGCCAGACGAGTTGACTACGCGTATTTAATAGAACAGAAATGACTAGAATTTCGTGTGAATTATTTGTTCAGATATGAGGATTGACTATTTTTCTAGACATTCAGAAGCGTCAACCAATCAGAATTTTTCCCTCGGATAGAAATATAGAAACCCCACCTATTCTAATACAGTATTGCATTATACGCACCACCTGCATTGCACGTGTATCTGTTTTCGTGTTTGATTCTCCGTATTAACATATCCAAACAAACCGCCAAATGTGACTGACTTGCAAAGTGTAACCTCGTGTTATTAAACGTTAATTCCAGTGGGCATAAAAAATTCAACATCTTAAAGATGTATTGGGAACATCTATTTACGCAATTAGTTTAGACTTGAATCAAATAGCATAAACATTCACTTAATTTTATAACGGTTCTCAAAAAATCATTTTAAAATTGGTGCGTTTAGTTGAAACCAAAACTTGTGAATGAGTGGTTTTGCATATTTATAATTGAGAAAACGTCTTAAAGAGAGAATATTATAGCACTAAGAAATAGGAGTTGCATATTAAAAACACGTTGTGTTTAGAAAATGGTGTTAAAACACCCAATAGATCGCATTCATTTAGTTAAACAGCTAGTAAATTTGTCTAGTCTAGATCAAATAAAATGTGACTAGAAGTATTTTATAATTCCACGTGTCAGTTGAACAAAATAACCCCTTAGCAATAGACAATACTTGACTATCTTTGCTCGTCAAATTTAAACTTCTATAGTTCTCGACAAAATAACACGAAAAGAGTGTGGACCTCTCCTGACTATTAAATTAGTCAAAAAAGTGTTAAAATTTTCAACAGTGTAAGATTACAAATATGATAGTAACAATGAAAAATTAATCAAAACTGTAATAAGTTATAAAGTAGAAGAGATAGACATAGAGTATGCTTAAAAAAAACTCAAAGCACTTATTAATAGGAATTCAATAATCTAAAGATATACAGGGTATTCTAGATAGATAGATAGATAGATAGATAGATAGATAGATATATAATTTTATTTCAAACCAGCACAAAAAATATGTGGATTGAAACAAGTCCAAAACAATTAACAAATCAACAAAAAGTGACATTGACATAATCTATTACATATTGATGCAAAAAAGGTAGTATTATTGTCAGCAAAAAATTTACTAAAAACTTATATAATTCCTAAGAGTTAAATATTGTTATTTATTTGAACAGCCACAAAAAATATATGGGTTGAAACAAGTTCAAAACAATTTACAAATCAACAAAAAATGACCTTGACATATACCTATTACATATTGATGCAAAAAAGGTAGTATTATTATCAGCAAAAAATTAACTAAAAACTTATATAATTCCTAAGAGTTAAATATGTAATTTTATTTGAAACAGCCACAAAAATATTGTGGGTTGAAACAAGTTCAAAACAATTTACAAATCAACAAAAAATGACCTTGACATATACCTATTACATATTGATGCAAAAAAGGTAGTATTATTATCAGAAAAAAAAATTAACTAAAAGCTTATATAATTCCTAAAAGTTAAATATATAATTTTATTTCAAACAACCACAAAAAATATGTGGGTTGAAACAAGTTCAAAACAATTTACAAATCAACAAAAGTGACATTGACATATACCTATTACATATTGATGCAAAAAAGATAGTATTATTATCAGAAAAAAAATTAACTAAAAACTTATATGATTCCTAAAAGTTAAATATATAATTTTATTTCAAACAGCCACAAAAGTATGTGGGTTGAAACAAGTTCAAAACAATTTACAAATCAACAAAAAGTGATATTGACATATACCTATTACATATTGATGCAAAAAAGGTAGTATTATTATCAGAAAAAAATTAACCAAAAACTTATATAATTCCTAAAAGTTAAATATTAAGTCACAAAACAACCAGAGGTAAATATATTTCTTAGCAGCAAACTCCGAAACTACATCTTAAAGTAATCCTCAAATTCATAAGGTTCCAAATTAATTAGCAAAAGCTTTAAAACAAAAGTAAGCTATACCCATTTAAAGTTGATTGAGTGTGCGCTTTAGTAATGAACATTCAGTATATTAAAATACAGCTATAAACACACCTGCAGGTATAAGTAGGTCCGTACTAAGATATTTTAAAATTTGATTCACTTATTCTAAGTGGCAATTAAATTACAATCGCTTTTCTCAACCAGTGCGAGCGACATAATTTTTAGAAAATCAAAGATATCATGGAAGCTAATGAGTTTAGAGCTAAAGTATGTTATATCTAATTCTTTTTTTTAAATTCACTGGCGCTTTTAAAAATGCAATAATATTGAGGGTATTGTATTAAAAAAAAGAAAGTTGAAAGCTATACCTAGGTTACGAAATACTCTGTAAAAATCCCAATAATTTTGTGCTATAGAAAAATTATAATCTTACAACAATTTATAAAAACGTTTTTTTTCCTATCTGTTACTGTTTACGAGTTAAAGCAGAATGCCCTGCTGGTGAAACACGCTGTATGTAAGAAAGGGAATCTTGATAAGTTCTCGAATTACAGGCCAATATCTGTTGGTTCATGTTTTTCAAAACTGTTCGAATATGCCAAGAAAAATTACAATCTTCCAACAATTTATAAAAAACTTTTTTCCTATCTGTTGATGAAACACCCTATATATGCTTACAGACAACCTTACAAGCGTTTAAGGAAATTTTCAATTTTGTTTGAATTTTTTTATTTAAAACAAAAAACTGTTTCTTTTATTTTAATTACCTGTTTCTCTGAGTGTAAACGATATCGCTTTGAAACGAATAAATGCATTTAGATAATGATTTCCTGTCAGTATACGTGACCAAATGGATTCCATCACTTTATGACTCCATCATTCCCTTTATATTTGTTTCCATTCGCCAAGTAAATTCATTCAAGTATTGATAAACTATAACGGCACCTAATCTTAAAGTCTCCGCCGATTTTATGAGGCACGTCGAATACTCCCGGCGATTTATAACTGTTCAAAACTCGCCCAGTCGCAATAAAAACTCGTATAAATCTGGGCGAAGTTTAAAATTGGAGTATTCCTCTGGATGACCATTCGCAGCCCGAAGAGAACGGTTTAATTTCCTTCTAATTACTGCCGCCGGTGGGCGAACGAGGGAAGCGGACGGAAGAGGGGGGAGAGAGAGAACCAAAAACACTTCTTACTCCGTAGTACCCCCTTCTTCAGGTTTATTTGCTCCACGGGCTACTAAAAACAAAGAATACTTTTCAAGTTTTTAATTAAAATTGCTACTTATTTTGTTTTTAGTGCTTCTTCTGCCACCTCCTTCCTCCTTCCGCTCTCCGGGACTCATTTGGGCGTTAAAGATTTTCCCTCGCGCCATCGCCATAGTCGGCTCCCGAAGTACGAGTAGCTAATAGTCTGTAAAATCTTATTGAATTGTGTGTTCGTTATAACGGCCAGCGGTACGTATATAGTTAGTGGGTATGTACATAATTGCTTCTTTTTTATTGGGCCGGGCTTTGGGTGCAATAAACTTAACGATCCTCGGCTGCGAGTGAAATTAGTTTTGGGCAAACTTTAATTTGTAAAACCGGTATTATCTAGAAGACTGCTAATGTAATTTTCGTCTTGGCTTTATATTATGGTTCTTGGGGAAATAGTTGAGACACGGGTATCTTATTAAAGCTGTCTATAATTACAGTAGATCAAAAAAAAAAGCAGAAAGTAAAGAATTGAAATAATTTAAATGCAGATATTGATTGATCTTCGAATGCTTGAGAATGACTTGTTTTGGGTTTCTCCCAGATCTGCCATCATCTGATTGTATAATGATGTAATAATGTTGGTAATATGATGGCAATGCTTTAGTTGATAAAAACATCTATCATTATTACTAGCCGACACGATTTTTATAATTGATTTAACAATTTTTTATTCTTTCGAACGTGAATTCTATTCTAACATCATCTCAGGTTTTCAAAATAATATTTTATTTGTTTCAAGTGTGAATACAAAAAAAAAAAAAACGAACTTTGGGTAACATTCGGCACCCTAAATTTTTATAGTTTTTTGGTAAATTAGCCACCATATCTTGGTAGTTTTCACTTTATTGATTTCCCAGATAAAATGTTTGCAAACATTTTTGAAAGAACTCCATGCTACCACAGCTCTAAATCATTCATCATATATTCAAAAATTTTCATCATTAAACAGCTTTCTAACTTGTGGACTAACAAATATTCCTTCGCGAATTTTCGCCTCAGGCAACTATGGCAATTTATTCCTTAAGTATTTAAAACAGTTGCCTTCTTTTCCTAATGCTTTCACAATCCTAACTTAGTGTGCACAGGGGGTAGAATCATCCATTAACGGCTCGAATTTTATATTAAATTTTCCACAAACATTATTCGTCAATGGCTGACATGAAAATCTGAGCGTAAAATAAACAATAAAAGAAACAATCTCGCCACGTAACTAATTAACTCGTGGGGCGGAAGAACTATAAACGTATCACCCCGAGGGACGACAACAGAATACAGTCCTACAGGATCGGTAAGCGGCTATAATCGTCTTCTTACTCCGGCACAGTTCGGTTTCATCGGTAGTAGCTCTTCAGATGAAGCAATTATCAAATCATTGAATAACATATATAAAATGTTGGATGAAGGTAAGGTTGTGGGGGTCTATTATTTGATCTTAGTCAAGCATTTGACCTGGTCAACCATAACTTGCTACTGCGTAAACTGTCACGATATGGGATTAGAGGTCAGGGCTTACGATGGCTCGCATCATACTTAGGTAATCGTAAGCAATTTATTACTATTAATTCTAACAACACTACAAGCTCATCAGTAATCGATGTACCCGGGGCATACCGCAAGGCTCTGTTCTCGGTCCCTTGCTGTTTTTGATTTATGGAATGACTTGAGTGATAGTTTTTAATATTAATGACATTTACCAATTCGCGATGATACTACAATTATTTTTGCTGATTCTTCTGTAGCCGAGACGCAAAGAAGGAACTAATATGCACATAACATGTCACAATGGTGTAATAATACTGCTTGAGATTAATGAAACAAAACTAGCTTATTATCTTTCAATACAGGTAGACAGGTACGCGACTAATCTTTGCTTATACGGTTGAACTCAAAACTGTTCCATTACTCAATACAAATTCTTGGATGCATTATTGACGACGTCTTTTCATGGCAATATCATATTTCCGCACTCTGCGCTAAGCTATGTTCTTTTAGTTATACCGTGTCCAAGCTGCGAACTAGTGTTAATCGTGATACTATCTTGGCGTTCTATCATGCTCACATTGAGTCTCGAATAAGATACGGCATTATCTTTTGGGGCCTCTCCCCACACTTTTCTCGGTGCTTTTTGTTACAGAAAAGAATTATCAGATCCATATTTTCATTAAAACAGGCAGATACTTACCTACCATTATTTCACCACCACCGTATCATGTCTCTGCCGTCATTGTTTTTGTATGAGTGTGCAATATATGCATTTAAACATATTACAAACTTTGTTAGTAATGGTGATTTTAATATAACTTACAATACGAGACATTTGAGTATGTTGCGCATTGCCAAACATCGAACTGGACTGTTTGAGAAAAGTCCGGGCGGGCTACGCCTGCATCAAGGTTTATGATGGACTGCCGAGTAGACTGCGTAATGAGTCTGACTTCAGTAAGTTTAAAATATCAATCCGTAACTATTTTACTGATAATTGTTTTTATAAGGTATCTGACTATTTTTCTTGAGGTGTCTAGGTTCTTAGCATTATCGTATCACCCCGTGGGACGACAACGTATTATGGCCAGGAGAGGTTCGTAATTACACCTTTATACAACGCGGAACACCGACATTCTTGTATGGTTATTCAAATAATAATACATGAAATCAAAATATTGATGATGAATGAACCATCCATATTTGTCAAAAAAAAAGAAAAATATGTGCTGGCCCTTCCCAAATTTGCAGTGATTTTTAGCAATAAATCGGTATTATTTCCTTAGTACCCGACAACTCAAGGATCTATCCCTTTTATGGTTGACAAAAAAAACGAAGAAAAGACGGACATAAAAGTTATAATTAATTCGCGATACACATTGTAAATACGGTACGGTCGCGGAATGAAATTGTTAATTAATGTGACAGCACGAGCGGAAAAAAGGGCCCGAATTTAAAAACGTAAAATCTTCATTAAAAAATAAACAATAGAGCGACACAAAAAGAGAGAAAGAGAGAGAGATAGAGAGGGAACGAGGGAGCGAGAGGGGGTCCTGGTCGAGCGAGGCGGCCATTAAAAAATGCGTCATTTAACTTTCCGCGCACGTACGTCAATTCCGAGTGCAAACGAGGAGCAGTTTTAAACGAAAAAACTTTATACTTGATTAGTAGCGTTAAATTAAGGCCGGGCGAAACTTAATTAAATTTTATATAATGAACTAACTGAGGAAATGCTGAACAAAAATAATTAAAAACCTAAATTTGCGCTCCCTCTCCCACCGCCCGCGCCCGCTCCCGCCTCTCTCTCTCTCTCGCACTGTGTGTATACAGTAAAGTGACAAACTTAATTAACAGGGTTATTCTTCGGATACTTTGGAGAGAACAGCGCTACGACTCGGGTCCTTATCATTAAATCATTCTGCCTTATTCAAAAGGTAAAATCGCGATTGCGAACCGAACAGAACCCTTCCTTTTTTTGTTGTTGTCTCTTTCTCCGTCTCCGGACGTCGCGCCTCTGTCCTTCTCCTTAATTTTTACCGGACCGGAGGAAAAAAATTGCTCGTCTCGTTACTCTGCCCGGCTTTCCGGTAATAATTTATAAGGAGGCCGAGTTTTATTTGCTACGGATCGTAATGTGTTTCGTTATTCGGCTTTTTAATTCTTTTCTCTTGTTTTCCTTTTCTTTTTCTTCTTTTGTTTTGTTTCTTTCACTCCGATTCGAGTATCTTGTCAACGTTCGTGTAGTTATACTAAGTAACAATGAATATTCGTTAATTAAGGAATGTTTTAATTGGTAATTACCGGATTGTTTTATGAAATACGTGCATCGCTTAGAAGTCTCCCTTTTAAATATATTTAAATTATATTGAAATGCAATAATGAGAAAGAAATACGTGCGCGTAGGCTTAAAATGTCATATTTTACTCGACGCTTAAATAACTCATATGCTCTGTGGCGTGTTATGTTTTTGGTCGATATAAAATCACAAAAACACCTGAAGAGTTTTGCGCTAGCTCCATGGGGGAGAGTAAACAAGTGGCCCGTTTACGTACTGCTGTGGTCTGGCACCCCGGGTTTCGAAAATTCAAATTTGTATTTTTATTAATTCCAAATTATCTTTATCAATGTCGCGAAAGAGTTTCCACAGTTTTAATATTTTATTTTGAAAAAATTTTGTTAATTGATTTGATTGTTGAATTTATTTTAATTCAGTTCAGTTGTTGATTATTTATTTATTCAATTGTACATATTGCGTTCATCAGTATTGTATATTTTGTAGTTTATATTCTAGAATTTTTTTAGACGAATTCTGCGTTGCGAGCGCACGCAATTGTAAATTTTATATATATGCGACCGTGTTTAACCCAGAGGTTCAGTTACTTGAACGATGTCGTGTAAGTACAGTTAAATTTTATTTTCTTTGCTGCCTTTTTGTAATTTCATTCGATTTTAAAAATGTTGTTCGTTTAATTTGAAATTGATCATCCTTCAAGGAACTCGTTAAATAATAATCGTTATTATATTATTGTGTACACAAATTAGGTATAAGATCCGTTATCATATTATATTTGTTCTAGAAAGTTTTTTAGTTTAGAGTTTAAATTTTCCGTTTTCTAGTTTTCTGATTTGATCTTAATAGTTAATCACCTCGGGTTAGGTGAAAAGAAGCATTGTGCTTGTAATTAAATTTCAATTTTATTAATTTACTTGTTTTGTCCACGTATAAATTAATTTAGTGTGTTGTAATTTTGAGACCACGTGGATTTTTTGTGAAATAGGATTTCCTTCTAGAACAAATTTGTCTTTTGTTTGTTTGAAGGACTTGCATTGTCCTTTAGTAAATTGATTCAAGCAGGTTTTGATTTTGGCCAGGACTCTCTCCAAGGTTTGATTTTTCCCGTGCAAATTGTAATCATGATTAGTTCAATTGTGAGAGTAACCCCGAGGTTAATTGTTCTTTTGCGCCCTTTATTTTTTATCCGCTGAGCTAGCTAAATTGATTTTTTCATTTTTTTTTTTAATTCATTTCTGCCATTTAATGCTGGTATCATCATCAAAGGGTACAACAGCAGTCAACTATATATAAATCATAGCAGTATGTGTTCACGGAACATTCTACAATAGCTAACTTTTTTTATTTTAGAGATACAGAGAGTCGGTTTAAATGGAGAAAATCATTTGTACTTTCCCACCTGCATTTCGTGCTATGGCATAAAAAACAAAAAGAGCGCTTGGTTGCTAAGATACGACTAAAGCATGTATTTTTTTAAATTGGACACCCGGTATATTTTTACATTTTTGAGTTTCTCAAATCATTGGCTATAACAAAGTATAAAACGACTTCTCTGTAAAATCACCATTACGAGAGTTGTAAAGCAAATCATCCTCAGTCCATTCGGGGTGTTCACAAAACATTCTACGATGACCAACTTTTTTGTTTTTAGAGATACAGAGTCGGTTAAACGAAGAAAGTTTGTGCACTTTTCCATTTGCATTTCGTGCTATGGCATAAAAACAAAAAAGCGCTTGGTTACTAAGATACGACTGAAGCATGTATTTTTTTAAATGGGAAACACGCTTAATGAATAAATAGCCTTAGCCGTTTGAAACAGCATTTTGATCATTGGATCGCAAATCGAGGCCCGATATTATTGCCGACTAGGTCACCCGACTTAAATCCCTTGGATTTATTTTCATGGGGAGCTATTAAAAACACGGTGTATGATACACCATCCGTTGATTTAGAAAATTTAAAAATCAAAATTACACAATATATTCGTGATTTTAATGAAAAAACAGTGCAAAAGATACACAGTAATCTAGTGCGAAGGGTAAACCTGTATAGGGAAAGTAATGGCAGTTATTTTGAAGCAAAAATTTAAAACATTTTCTTGTTGTCCTTTTACTTTAATATACAATTAGTTTTTGTTTAATATCTAGTTCCCATCTGTTGTAATTAGTATAGTAAATACTTTTCCGTTATTTATGTGAAAGATTACTCCAAGTGGCAACACTTAAAACACGATTAATACAAAAGTGTCTATCTACACCTTCATGTGACAGTTTGTAACTTCAAAAAACAAAAAAGTTGGCTATTGTAGAATGTTTTGCGAACACCTCGAATGAACTGAGGATGATTTTCTTTACAACTCTCGTAATCGTGATTTTACAGAGAAGTCGTTTTATACTTTGTTATAGCTAATGATTAGAGAAACTAAAAAATGTAAAAATATACCGGGTGTACCCATTTAAAAAACATGCATGCTTTTATCGTTATCTTAGCAACCAAGTGCTCTTTTGTTTTTTATGCCATAAGCACGAAATGCAGATGGGAAAAGTCATGAAACTTTTCTGTCATTTTAACCGACTCTGTATCTCTAAAAATAAAAAAGTTAGCTATTGTAGAATGTTTCCGTGAACACACTGTATATAATTCCGAAGGAAATAATACGTCAGTATTTATATTTAGGTAGATAAGCATTCCCGATAAGAACTTAATGTATTTTTCATTTAAAATTGCTTCTAAATTTGTCTACATTAATTTTTTTGTGTCGGTAAAAATTATTTTAGTTAGCAATAAACGAGGTAAATAAATTACTGCAAGCCAAGCTAAACTGATTCAAAACTTTGTAACATTAATAAAATAGGGAGAGGAAGGGGAGTTGGTTCGAGATTGACCCCACCACTCAATATTGTTATGAGCCATTACTTTTTCAAGACAATTTTTCTGATGTAAATAGAAACTCCCGATTATCACTTGTTTTCTCAGTTATTAGCACTATCTTTTGTTTTCCATATGGCAACCATATTAAATTTCTGGTTAATTAGATAATCTTTAAAAAGGAGATATACATCGTTGGAGATCTGAAAAAGTTTTTATTTTTAACGGTGATATTGACAAAAAAGTAAATTAATCTCTAATATGAAATTAGTAGGCTATATATGAATTTGAGCAGCTAAGAGTTATCTAATAAATGAACTTTGCCATATAAAAAATTCACCCTGTATATTTTCAACAATGAAGACGATATCTATATTTTACGAAATCGCTTAAGAGAACTCCCTATTATCACTTGTGTTCAAGTTATTAGCACTATCTTTTGTTTTTCATATGGCAACCATATTGAATTTCTGGTTAATTAGATAATCTTTAAAAAGGAGATATACATCGTTGGAGAGTTGAAAAGTTTTAATTTTTAACGGTGATATTGACAAAAAAGTAAATTAATCTCTAATATGAAATTAGTAGGCTATATATGAATTTGAGCAGCTAAGAGTTATCTAATAAATGAACTTTGACCATGTAAAAATTCCCCGTGTATATTTTTTAAGACAATGAATACTGATATGTGTTAATACAGCTATATTTTACGAAATCGCTTAAGAGAACTCCCTATTATCACTTGTGTTCAAGTTATTAGCACTATCTTTTGTTTTTCATATGGCAACCATATTGAATTTCTGGTTAATTAGATAATCTTTAAAAAGGAGATATACATCGTTGGAGAGCTGAAAAGTTTTTATTTTTAACAGAGATATTGACAAAAAAGTAAGTTAACCTCTAATATGAAATCAGTAGGCTATATATGAATTTGAGCAGCTAACAGTTATCTAATAAATGAACTTTGCCATATAAAAAATTCACCCTGTATATTTTCAACAATGAAGACGATATCTATACAGCTATATTTTACGAAATCGCTTAAGAGAATCCTGAATCATTTGCCAAAAGCATCGGAGCTATTATGAAAAGGTTTCGATTTTCTTTTTGTAGAATCGATTAAAGATTAGTTTAGGGTTATCGCATACTTTTTGATTCTCATTTGCCCGCCACTAGCTGAACTAAGTATGTTGTAAAAATTAATATTTACGCGGTAATAGACAAGGTCCAAAAACAAACAAAAGTAATGGTATACACCCTGTATATAGACTCGTCCGTAAACCAAGTATTTCGATGAAAGAATCTGTTACATGCACATCAAGGAGGTCTGCGTTCCGAGCGAACACACGCACATACGGGTGTCGATAGAAAGTTGCCCGATTGCCCATATAAATCCTCTAGTTCTTTTGACCGAGTAAAAAAAACACACCCATGTATAAAAACTACACGCTCCCGTAGATCACGTGGAATATTTCAATGCACAGCGATGACGCATATATACATAACTTATTTGTTAGGCACGAACCACAACGCAGTTGTGTTTTCGCAATATTCCACGCATTGGCAGCGTCTTAGATGTAGCTGTTTATTTATATTTGTGCAGCACTCAAATATCTCCGTTCGTCGTTTTCTGGAATTTTCTACGCCCGGCATTGTATTACATTTACAATGCGAAAAACGTTAACGAAGAATTGTACTATCTCGCATCAAGACTCGACTAACACTGATACTAGATACTAATAGGCACACGAATCGGAGGGAGTGATTTTACAGCCTTGAAGTGAGGCGAGTTCGGCCCATATAAGCAGACACGTCTGAGCACTCTAGAGATATGTATTAGCTTTTAAATTTTTTTATTAAATTCGTTTGAAATGATTTTTGTTAATCCTTAAATTCCGAACCCTTTGGTTTGGCGATTTTTGTATATAGCTTGTTACGGATCTAATGCAACAGCAACATTTTCATAACTTCCTTCATTAAATTCCATGTGTCGTACTTTAATGTTATATTAATTTCCCATTTGTTAAATTAAGTTGCACGTTTTTAATAACGTCCCATAAGCAGAATTATATCTTTAATTAAAAACAAAAATTTAATTAGCTTTATTAAAATCGTCGTTAAAAAATACCGAGCTGATACAACCAGAGGTATACCCTATATTTCACCATTTTATCATCAGAAAAAAAAAAGTATTCCTCAAAAGCGAATTGGATCTCCAGAGAGAACAAGGACGCTGTCTAATAGTCACCGCAGCGCTCGATTTTTATCAGCTGCCTTTTAATTAATATTGTTCGCTTTCATTAACATTTATGTCCGTCCGGGCTTTATTATTCACATGCTTTTTTTGCCTTGTTTATTTCCATAATTTACTCTAGGCGAGATTAAAGAAATGAGAAATAATATTAGCGGTAAAAGGAGTGAATTACTGCTCTTCGTGATAGTTAATGTTGGTCGAGATACTTTTTTAAACAAAGCTATGGGACTCGGGGACTCGACTCTCGGGCATCTAAACTATTTTAATTAATTTTCATTATAATACATTATACACGTATTACGGGACGAAGTTTTGGCCTGCAAGTTTTGATTAAAACAAAATTTCCCCGCTGAAAATAATTACTATCGTTGTGGTGCATTCGCGTTTTTTTAGTGTCTAATATAATGTGTACGAAGTTCTACTACCTTAATGCATTTTTATGGCGATCCACTTGACTTTTTTTTTATGAAATTTAACCGCAGTATAATGGTACACTATTTTTGCTTCTTTTTGAAAACGACCACATCCATTATTTTATAAATTTGATGTTAAAAGCCTTCATCATCATTTATTGTGTTAGGAAGTAGTTTTGGTGATTCCAAACTGAAAATTTTATAATTTTCTAATATATCTGTCAAAATCGAAGCCAAAATCTTCGTTATACAAAATGTTATATTTAAAGCAGGTTGTTTATGCTGAAAGATCAGTTAATGCTTTTGGACTCACAAAACAAAATATGTCAAGCCTGCCAAGATATTTCTCCAGAGACAATAAGAAGAGCCTGTATAACAGAGGTTCTTCGTAGGTATGAACATTGCATAATGGAAAATGGTCGGCATTTTGAACATACATATTATTTGAAAAGAATAACATATTAGGGGAGGGTGGGGCAAGATGGAGCCACGAGGCATGATGGGGACATCGTCTTATCGCCATGATCTGAGAGGTTTATGACCGATTAGTATCCTCCCATCGCTTAGTAAAGTATTTGAACGGTGTATTGATAATCAGCTTCGTGAATTTTTAAATTCTCATAACATTCTACCTGAATATCAATCAGGTTTTCGACCTGGTTACGGCTATGTATCTGCCCTTATTCATATTCTACATGATATATTTCGCGCCAATGACGCTGGTAAAGTTACTTGTCTAGTAAGTACTTGTACTAAAGTCTTGATTCTTCTTGACTTCAGCTGTGCATTTGATACCATTCATCATTAAGTTTTATTAAAGATCCTAGGTTGCTCTGCTGTATCTCTTACAGCCTCTTACCTATCTGATCGTATTCAGCAAGTGTTGTTGAACTGTGATTATTCCTCCCCATTAACAATCACTCATGGTGTACCACAGGGAGCTATATTAAGCCCATTGCTCTTTTCTATTTACACCTCAGCGTTGCCTGCTGCCATCCAGGATTGTCAGTATCACTTATATGCTGACGACACCCAAATATACCTCTCCTTTGATTCTGATAACTATTTAGAAGCTGAGCACATCCTTAATTCTGATATAAAAAGAGTTTGCAATTTCCATCAGTTGAAAATTAACCCCGAAAAAAACTCAACTAATTGTTTTGACCACATTGTAAATATTCGTTCTACCAAATATCTATTTATACCAAAACATCGCCAAGAACAATTTAAGAGCAGCTTTACTTATAATATTGTCAAAACTATTAATGACCTTTTGCCCAATTTCGATATCTATAAAGTCCCAATCTATGTTATCAAAACCCGGCTCAGACAAACATTTCTTAGTATACAATAACAATAAATGTACTTACTTTTTTCAATATCATTGTTCCATGTTTTCATTCTGGAGATTTGTCACACTTCGCATTTGTCCAGTCTATCCACATAATGGCATTATTATTTCTTTGTTTTTTTTTATTTTCAGTTTATTTTCTTAAATGAAGGCTACTGGAAGAACGCTAAAGTTCAAACTCTGAATTTGAGCCACGGCGATGTAGCCTTTTTGGTTATATGTACATCACAATATTAGTAATGGATTATTCTATATTTTATATTTTATCATAGATCAGAACATTATTATAATATAACAAGCGCCAATTTTTAAACTGGCGGTTTTGATAGGTGCCCCTAGATGGCGCTAGCATAGCGGAAGAAAGAATTACGACGAGGAATGATAGAGGGCAGTACCGGGTCGAAGATTCGTGATTATTCTTCTGAATCTAGAAACACGCCCTAGATGTGTCGCCAACAATCTCGTAATCCTAGCGCCAGATATAAAATAACGCGTGGTTATCGGTCAGTCAGTCAGTCAGTCAGCGCAGATAACGAGTGGAGATAAATACGAGCGAATTAGTACGTGTGATATAAATATCCGTGCAAATAAATCCTTTACCGAAATTAAGACATTAGTAATTAAGAGATTTAATTAATAAGAATAAGTGATTTTTAATAGTAAGTAGTGAATGATTTTATTTTAGTGTTTATTTTGATCTTAATTAATAGATTTTAAGTAGTCCGTAAGTGCGTTAATAAATCAAGTTAATTTAAATATACCGCCTGTGTATTTTTCTAAACCGCGACAACGTTTTAAGAATAGAAAACGTTACAATAATGTATATTATCTGCTATTGTACCATATATAACCAATAAATCCTTATTATTATTATTATTATTATATTATGGTCTTATTGCATACATTTTTCGCAACTACTTTTTGAGAACATTTCGTATAATAATAAAAAAATACATATGTATTTGTAAGCCTGGTAGCTACCGAAAATTAGGGGTGCAATTTAAAATAAATAAAGTGGGAGAGGGGGTAAAAGGCTATATATATACGGGGTATGTTATAATGGTAGATCGTCTCATTTCCACTGGATTTTACTGCTACTTTTTATCACTATTAGTGTCCGAGTAAATGCGTGAAAATCACTATATATTTCTATGTTATCCACCTTGGAGCACCCGGTATAATATTCTTGAATCGTTTAAAATTCGTTAAAACAATATGATATTTTTCTATTTTAGGTATAGGAGTTGATTCATATATGGATACGGGATAACTGCCTCAAAAACAGATCCGAATTCAAGGAAAATAAGGGCCCAAATCGGAGGTAATTGGTACTCTATAAGCCAGCTCTGATGAAGATTTTGAACAGGACAAAATTGTCGAGACAGAGGCGTTACTGAACGTGTGCGACTGTAGATAAATGGAAGAACGACAAGATAGACTGGCAGAACCAATCATGCCCCACGGTATAATAGTAATATTTTCCCGGGCGAACTAAACGTAATCCTAAAACAATTACGGCGTAGACAATGGAAAAATAATGGAAAATAAAACGAGCAGGAATCGGTCCTTTCATCACAATATATATATATAGATAGGAATAACGGCACGAGAGCAACGTTAACAATTTCCAATAATAAAAACAATATAACTAAAACTCAATAAACCGAGTAATATCGCGGAACAATAAGATTCCCGGCCACAATCACATAAAGTCAAATACCAAATTGAATCCAGAAAATTATTAATGAAACAGAACAGACAACGTTTATCAGAATCTCGCCGAGCGAGAAAGACGCTATATATATAGGTATTATTACCTCCAGTTCAGATCGGTTTAGGAGCGAGACGGATGCGGCCGAAGGGATTCTGGGGATCATGGTAGGCTTTCAATTAGTTTTTTGATTGATTTCGCCCGTGGAAGAGGGAGTGAGGGGCAGCCTGGGAGCTACTTAATTGGAAGCGTTGATTACCAACCAGACGTTCGCCTTTGATGATCTTAACAGATAATTGGCGTACTTTAGATTGATTATGATTTTTGTTACTAATTAATTTCACGGCTCCCATTTTAATTGGAAAATCTCAACTTCCATTCTAAAATCCGAGCCTAATTTATTATGTATTACTCCTGTATGTGTTTGCGTGCGCTCGCGAGAAGAGAAGAGAAGAAGGAGCATTTTACTTTACTAATTGCGTTCCCTCGGCATTATATTCATTAAATTTTATACACCATGGGTGTGTGTTTGTGTGCATAAGGAGAAGACGTTTTCTCTCTCTCTCTCTCTCGTCTCTTTTTCCGTTTTAATCTCGATCCTCTATCCCACTCCGGCGCTTCTACTATACGTGGTAGCATAAGCGCGGATAGCTTTAATTAATTTTTGGGAAACTTATTAGCTCGAGGTAATTTCTCGTTTCATAAATTATTTTGGTGTAATTTTTACGTAAGTGCAGATTGCGGTGGATTGTTGTTACCGAAGCAATTTATGAAACGTCGGCCCGGTTTTTTTTTTAATTTATCCATACATTTTTAATTACTTTCTCATGGCGTAACGGCGGAATGAGGAATAGAGGGGAAAGTGTTGTTCTGCCGTCGGGCTTACGCCTATAAGGTGGGGGAAGATTTTCAGGTTGGGAATTTAAAGTGTTAAAAAAAAGTTTATACAGTGTGTGTCACGACACGTTCCATTAAAAGTTTGTAAAGAGGTAAATAAAATGCGAGATTTAAAATTTTGAAATGAAGACTATTTAAATTTAATTATTACATATGGAGAATGTCACCGGATTATTAATAGGACTTATCGACTTTTCGTCAAGAAATACCCTAATAGGCCAAAACCTACTAAGGACACTTGATTGCAAGAATCACTATGCTAGCTTATTTTAGGGCATATCCGACAAATTCGATACGGGATGCAGAAGTAGCAATAAGAGTCTCCTCCAAACCAATTCACAAAATTTTAAGAAAAAACATAAATGGTGGCCTTTAAATTCAATTTAGTTTAACCACTGTATAACAGAGTAAGGACAAGCTCGCAAAATCCTTTGTTCTTTTGTGGTCCGTCTTGAATGACCTTCAACCCCAGCTGCCATTTTCTAAAGCTGTTGCCGGGAATTTTCAAACGTGTGGAATAATTTAAAGGAAGTAGAAAAATAGATTAAAAAAATACATAAATTTATGCGTTTTTTATTCTGATTTTGTTGCAAATATTTATGAGTAATAAAAAACACGATTCCAATAAAATAATGTTTGATTAAGTGATACATATATTTGCAAGTGTTTTACGATAATTATGTTCATATTCTTTCCCTTTTGTGAAATAAATCTTTGTTTATATTTTTATAGTGTAAAATACAGAAGAGCCACAACAAGAGCCAAGATGGCGCCAAGTGCGGAAGATGCGATTGCTGCTGTGATTTGTAAGAGGTGTAAATCAAAAGTTATTAAAGGTTCTAAATGCAAAAATTGCACTAATGTGTTTCACAGTAGTTGTGCAAAGTTTTGTAGTAGGGTGATTGACGCTACAACTGTTATTTGTTGTGAAAAAGAGGAGATTGGGGTAGACAGTGACACGGCGTTTTTCTATGCAATGGAGGATGTCGCTAGTATGGATAAAAAGGTAGATGCACATATATATAGTTATGTTATTAAGCAAAAGGATTTGATTATTAATGAATTGCATGAGAAAATTGATTTGTTGAAGCAGCAAATTGAATTTATGCAAGAATTTATTCCTTTAGAAAAAGCGACTATATCGTGTCACGTACATACTTCCCCAAAAAAAGGTGAAGCCAGTAAAAACGCACCAGGGCCATCATCTGATAGAAAAATAAACAGTGGTGATAAAAAAATTATGACGCAGGAAAAACCTACTAGTAAAACGATAAACAATTTACCACCACCGAAAGTAAATTTTGGTGAAGTTAATTTGGAGATTAATCGGACTGTATGAAAATCACCTTAGGTGTTCCGCAAGGTTCTGTATTAGGTCCTGTGCTATTTTTACTTTATTCTAACGATTTAAGCACTAATATATCTGATGCTTTCTTAGTTTCGTATGCAGATGATAACACATTTCTTATATCTGATAAAAATGAGTATGATTTAAAATTAAGGTGTCAATCAACACTGAATTCGATGAATGACTGGTGTAATACTAATTTGTTGCATTTGAATACAGATAAAACCCAGATGGTTCGATTTCATAATAGGCAGAAGGTTTGTTCTAGTATGGGGAAGTGACTGTTGGTCCTCAACTATTAAGTAATGTTGACGATTCTCAATTTTTGGGTTTGAATATAGATAAACATTTAAATTGGAAATGCCATTGTAGCGCTTTGGTTTCTAAATTACATTCAATTTGTTATATATTTAGAAATTTTTTTTTTATTTATCATGCCTTAGTTGGCTCTAGATTAGCCTATGGAATATGTTTGTGGGGTTTGTCCACTGGGGCGAATCGAGTTTTTATTGCTCAGAAACGAATCATTAAGGTTATTGCGGGTGCATCTGTATTTAGTCATTGTCGAGATTTGTTTAGGCGGTTTCGTGTATTGACTCTGGCTGGTCTTTTTGTCTATCAGTTGTCGGTATGTATATTCACCAATAAACATCGGTTTAAGTTAATCAAAAATGTTCACGGTATTGCAACCAGACAAGAAAATAAGTTCTTTATACCTCATGGGAAATGTGACATTATGCGTAACTCACCAAATTATGTTGGTTTAAAAATTTTTAACGGACTTCCTGAGGAAATACGTGCTTGTAACACTTTAATTGAGTTTAAAACAAAATTGAAAAACTATCTGGTTGATCGCGCCCTGTATACGGTCGGGGAGCTGGTGGTGGTGTGAATTTGTGTTTTTGTAGTTTTAATTATGTGTCTTCTTTGTGACATGTCTTGTTTTACAAGGCGTTTAATTTTTTATGACGTATAAAATGTAATATTAGTTACCTAATATAAATTATTACTTATGTTAAGTGAGTATCTTTATACATTTTTATACATTTTTGTACATTTTTGTTTTTAATGTGTTATAATGTCTCGTTTATACTTTTAGCTGTACACTATTTTTGCTGCATTTATCTTTGACAATGTTGATGCCAATTTGGCAGTTGGTCCTAATAATGAATAAATTTATTATTATTATTATTGTTATTGTTGTTATTATTATTATTGACTTGCTTAACTGCTTATTTTCACAAATTTCCCATGTCATTTATATTAGTTATTTTTGCAATTTGGTATATACATTTTTATACTCTATGTCTTATATGATGTTTGTCTGTATTGTCTTTTTTTATGTTGTTGTTAGTTATATATTTGACATTGTCCACACATAATTATGTCTTCTGGATCAATAAAATGAATATGAATATGAATATTCATCCAGGAATAAATATGTTGTGGTTCCTTCTCAAATAAATTAATAAAAATGCAACAGCTTCGGTGGAAGGGACTTTTCTGACACAAATACACAATAACTTTTAATTAGGGTTCAAGAGTTATGACTATATCGTTCTGTGCGATACAAAGATTGTTCCTTATTATTCGACTACCTCATTTCTAACATCCGACCCTGCACTGCTTTGTCAACAATAATGTCCGGGGATGCACAAGTGGATAGACTTCAAACGTAGACTATATAATATCGAATTGTCTATAATATGAATAAATGCGATTAAAATTTATATCAGTATAATGGAGTTCAAACCAAAACCCATTATTTTAAAAAGTGAACATAAAATGAATTAGGTTAGTTATATCTAATATAACTATATCTAAATGTCCCCATCGTGGCCCATGCCTTCAATATTTCACTCTCTATACCAACATAAGGCAACAAAAGTGGTTGAACGGAAAGTTTATCCGCGACATAGAGCGTCATCTACAACTACACAAAAAGTAATACACATGAGTTGACATTATCTATCTACAACTGTACAAGAAAAGAAGAGGTTATGAATTATCAAAATCACACTTGACAGGAGAAATCAGAATAATTACAAAAAGAACTGTACAAAGCCCTTCACCTTTGTGTAGGTGCCATGAATTCCACCCCTAACAATGCGCTTCAAATCGAAGCAGGAGAGTGTCCACCATTTTTTAAGAATTTTTTTCTTTAAACATACTAGATCTAACAGCTGAATATTGGTTCATAGGAAAGAACCCTCGATTCTTGCGGAAGCTCTCCGAGTTTGTCCAGAATTCAACAATAGAGTCTACCGGGTGAGCTTTTATCTTGAGAAATGGAGTATCTCTAAAACACTGCATCAAATTAAAAAAAGATCTTAATAAGATTTGTTATAATGTAGGGGGCTCACTGAATTGCGCCGAACTCGATCCCCTCCTTCCCCCAGAGTGTGTTGCCGTGAGATTGCGATCGTTTCATTTATGAATTTTACTTAAAGATTATTGTTTAATTAAATTAAGAATTAGACCCTGCAACGCCATCTAGCAGCTAAGTTTCGTACTTCGTGCTGGTCCCAACGCATCTTCAGTTGTGATAGTCGAAAGTAATGTCCCATTTTTCGTTGTTTATTTCTAAATTATTAGTAATTCATTGTCCGTTAAAATAGCTTTTCATTGTTCAATTATTAGTCCAAGTTTCGTGCATCAAAACCTTTTTCTTTTGCGTGAATTACTCCGCATTGTTAGTTTGCAAGTGACTGATTTGATTAACGTTGCATTTCCCGCTTCCGTCCTTACGCTAAGGGAAGAGACGTACAGACAGGCTTCTTAACGTCACACGCCCTGTAGTTCGCTCCGTGAAAGTTTTATTAGTTACCACGTTTGTTGTGACATATTATCAAGTGAGGAACATCAAATATCGAGGGCATTTTCTGTTTTACCTGCGGTTGCCAGGAGAAGTGTTCGTTGCATCGATATTTTCCTGAAGAGGGGGTTATAAGCAGTAGCGTAAGCCGTCATCCATTTAGTTTAATGGCGTTATCTTTAGGTCACTGGTAAACTGACTTTTCTTTCGGTTGTTAACTTTATTAGTTTTGGTAATCCGGTCCTGTCCTTTAGGACCTATTTTGTTTTGGTTTGAACTTAGGGTGAAAGAACTACCTAATTTGGGATACTGTTTACTTGCGTACAGGGGAGCAAATTTGGACCAAGCCTACGACACCAGCGTAACGCGTTAAATACCCTCTCGGACACACACCGACACCCACCAAAGTTACCAGCTAAGTTTTTACTGTTATTATTTTATTTTTATTTTCTTGTACTGTATTAAAATTAAATTTACTTTTAAAATCCTATCACGTCGTAAAGACCGTCAGGCCGAAATTACTAACCTATATTAAGATTCGAATTTATATTTCTTAAATATCATCATAATAGAAAATTTACTCATTGCACGTTCATTATATATAATTTAGATTACTAGTTAAGTGTAGAGGTTAAGAGCGAACACCAATAATTGTGATCGTAACAGGTGTCAACCTACATGCTAAGATTTGTAATTTCATTGTATTTGATCATTTTGTTTTCTTTGTATTTTTAGTATAATATACAGTGTGTACAAATATACAGTGTCCCCCAAAAATTTGTGTTTTAAATAAATTATTTCGATTTTCGATCGAGTTCGGCAGCATTCAGTGAGCCCCCTAAATTATAACAAATCTTATTAAGATCTTTTTTTGATTTGATGTAGTGTTTTTAGAGATATTCCGTTGTCTCATGATAAAAAAACACACCTGTATATCCCTATGTATATATGAAAAACAATTATACTGGCCGCAAAAGAATATTCACCATACACCGGGCACCCCATACATAATAACCAGTTATAGTCAAATCAGTTATGCAAAGTCTAACAGATTCCTTACATACTCGACTTGCTGTCAAAATCAGATAAGTTACATTTTAATACATTTGAGATATGGGCATTCGTCTTTTCTTTGGTTGATTGCCTGACTTAATTTTTGTCTTCCCTGTAGTTAGTTAATCTCTGGACCGTTTTCTGTTTATAATCAGCTTTATGAATTATGATTCGCCAGGACATAATTCATTCAAATTTACGTAAAGGTATGCACTTAACTAAAAAAATCAAAACTTACACTATCGAAGAGACGAAGGAAACAATAATAATAACCCAACATGGCACTAACCGAGGTGGATGATGAAACTACTGGTGGAAAGTGAACTAGGACGGGACAAGTGGGACAATATTACCGTGAAATTGATCGGCGAGCGCTTTGAGTGAGCACGGGTCGCTAGCGCGCCACCATTTCAAAGTTCGAATGTTAAGCGAATCCCGATAAATACGGCGAAACAATTCACCCGGTGCCACTCGCTAGACGAATTCACTTAGTGGTAACTACAAAAGTCGTCATGATGAATATTTGAAGGTAAAAGGAATTGAAAATTAATCGTGTTGTATAGTATAGAGCGATTCGACAATAACAAACGCGAATTAGGAGAAATGATAAATAATTAAACTGAAAGACGATTGACTAAACATTGGAAATCTTTTGAAGTGTCGTCATTTGCATGATCAATTCAATTTAAATGATGTAATAGATTTTCTGGTTAAATATATCTACCCTAGTTAGGAATGAATTTAGTTACACGCTTAATCCTCGATTTCTGTTTCATGTCATTGCCGCATATCAATGAATTAGTTGTACTAGTTACCAATTATTTTAGATTAGAAAATAGTCTCTAGTTATTGATTGATCCGGAGGGTATCAAGTGAACCTTCTCTCTCTGATCACAGAATGACTGTGTTCAGGCTAGAAACGGAGACTCCAGAGCCACCACTCCGGAGAAATCCCAGAAAAAAAACAGATTGGGACAACTACAGAACCAATCTAAGTAGCAATCCAAAGATCATCCAATCCAGAAGAGCCAAGCAGCATCTATGATCTGGAAAACGACCTCACAAAGGTGAACAAGGCCATGTATGTATGTATGTAGGTATAAGGGTGGTGTTACACTGCGACCTAAAAGATCTATTGTGTCCCCTATTCTTGCTGCTTTACAGCTGGCCTTCCAATCATATTCCTTTTAGAAAGTGTAGGATGTCAGAGGGCCCCAGTCTAGGTAAGTCTCCCTCTTCGATTTCACATGCTCCCAGGTGCAATGCCCTCGAGTTGCACAGTGCTACGCAGTTTGAGAGGAAGTGTATGGGTGTTTCATCCTGTTCCCCACAAAATCTACATTCAGGTTCCTTCGCTAATCCAAGCTTACTCAGGTGTCCTTTCAATTTACTGTGGCCTGAAAGTATTACTGTTAATATGCGAACATTGTTCTTACTCAGGTTGATGCATTCTGTAAACCTCTTCTGGTTATAAGTTCCCAGAAGAATTTTACTTTGCCTCATTCCCTGGAGATTCTCCCAGTAAGTGGATTTTCTCTGCTCCATTTCTGTTTTTAATTTCTTCAGTATTGTACTGCTACTTAACCCGCAAAAGGGTTCAGGCCCTATAAAAGGCATTCCAGCCCCTTTTTTGCAAGGTTATCCGTTATTTCGTTTCCTTCCACTCCTGTGTGACCCGGAACCCACAGGAGGCTTACTTTATTTCTTTTGCCTAGCTCATTTAATTTCCCTAGGCATTCCCAGACCATCTTGGAACTGATTCCATATGAACTCAGCGCCTTGATGGCTGCTTGACTATCAGACATGATGATAATCTCCTGCTTCCGATAATTTCTATCTATATTTAACTGGACACATCTTTCAATAGCGTGTATCTCCGCCTGAAATATACTTGGATATTTTCCCAAGCTTTCGAAATATGTGGTTCTAGGCCCATATATTCCTATTTCAGTTCCCTCTGCCATTTTGGAGCCATCAGTATACCATTTGATGGCATTTATATTCAAGTTCAAGATGGTGTTATGATCCCACTCGCTCCTGTTACTCAGCTTTATGATGAATTCCTTCACAGAGCTGAATTTTTTTTAACATATCATCCCGGGGCATATCCCAGGTTTGATCACCGTCAGGAGATTGAGGCCTATGCCTAATCATTCCTTCCTTGACCAATCTGAGTGTGGTTCTTTTTGCCGCGCCCTCTACTACAATATGGAGGGGGGTAAGATCCAATACTACTTCGATAGCTGCTGTTGGGCAAGTTCTCATAACCCCCGTTATGCATACACATGCGAATCTTTGCACTTTCGAGAGGTTAATTCTCGCGGTGGCCAGATTAGTTCTTTTACTCCATGCTACTGATGCATAAGTGATGATCGGTCTCACTATCGCTGTATACATCCAAAGCAGTATTTTTGGATTGCATTCCCAATTTTTCCTACACACACCATCAGAGCTCTTTTGACCTTGTTGGTTACTTCAAGTTAATGTTTGTTCCATAGAAGTTTATTGTCTAGGGTAAGGCCTAGGTATTTAACCTCCAACAAGGCCATACTAGAGGCATATGAATCGAGTTGTCCTAATATTCAGCAGAGTAAAAAAAAATGTAGGAACGCACCTTGGTGGAATAGTCATCTGTCGAAATTAAGCTCTTTAACAAGGCCAAGCATAAATGGGGATTGGTAGCCAAACCAAAAATTTAATTTTAAAATTCACGCATTTCTTCGGAAATAATATATTTTTCATTGAAACAGTTTATTCTTTTAAGTGAAAAGATATTGAGAGTTGATTCAAGTCCTTTTTGTTTTGAACTTGAAAACTATGCAGATTGGCAGAAAACCGTAAGCATGTTGATTCAAGAGGTTTTTCCTATTCTTATAACATTTATTCATTTTAGACTTATGCGTAAACACAACAAAATGTCGCGATCATTTTTAATCGAAATGAAAATGAATTATCTCCAAAAACCCTTGCACTAAGGAGGGATTTGCCGTTAGGATGTTGTAAATCCTAGTAGTACTGAGGAGTTGGTCGCAGTGACCACCCTAGTGCACTCTAGTGTGCCGTTAATGAAATCGTCCTTTCAATGGCAATGACTGAATGTATCAGATGTTGTCCTTATAAATATACCAGATTAGTATGTTACGATCGTATTTTGTGCGAAATATTATCTGTTACTGGAATGAAATAGGAGATGCGCCATCTATGCGACAATTTATCTACTACACATAAGTATATCTGCTCATCTGCTGTACTATATGGGGAGAAAACTGCTATACGAAAATAAAATGCGATATTTATTTTTATTTCCATGTAAATATTTAGTTAAATTAATAAATACTGCGCTAGCATTAAATAAATCTACTAACCAAATTATTTCTTTTATTGAATACCGGAATATTTTTAATATTCCTAAATCAAGTAATTTAGTAACTGTAACCAAATGCATGAAAAATGGTTGAAAACAACAAGATCGTTTTTCCCGTGTATAACAGTTTTAAAACCTTCAAACACTGTATAATACTGTAAAGTTGCTTGGCTTATAAGTAAATCAGCATTAACTGAAAAGATTCCAATTATCTCTGAAATTTCTTTAACCTCGCGCGAAAAATATTCACTTTTGTTCATTATTGTTTGTGTATCTGAGACTTATGCGCGTGGGTACATGAATAAAACTAAAATACTTCCGCGTAGAAAAGCACTCAGCTTGAATACAGGTGCTTGCATTTTCCGTTAAAAGCCAAAAGTTTTAAATCAATGTATACATGCGTGTCCACTATATATAATAAACCAAAACGTCCGGTTTTTTTTATTTAAAATACTGTTTATAATTCAATAATGCTAGAAACTAAAATATGTTGTTAAATATGTACATAAGAATAACAATATAATATGTAATGTGTATTGTCTTACTTAAACAGAAGTTATAAAGACATTATAAAATATTAATCAAAACTAAGATGCATTCCATTTAATTACGGTTACTTTTCGTCGTAAAGCATGTACTTAAGAAGAAAATAGTCTTCCGGCAAAACAGCACGCTACTTTCAATTAAAATAAACACTTTTCTGAGAAAAGGTATTCTTTTCGTTGAATATGAGATAAAAACCAAAAGTTATAAAACTGTTCATTTAATGCAATCTCTTTCCTCAGTGTGAATGTTTCTCACAATTATTCTAAATAACCTGCTTGCTTCGTTAATAACCGAACTATTAAGGTTTTTAAAGTGGTATTTCACATCTCATTAGTTATTTCAGTTATACAATTATTAATAGTTTTGTACTATTTAGTTTTGTTATAAACCAGACCGTCACCAGCTGTGTCTTCCATTACTACCATTTTGATGTGTTAAGAAAGTAGTTCTCATGTTCCCAAACGTCATGCAGATGTCGCTACTTACCGGAATCTGGTGTCATATTCAATTCAATGTAAATTTGAATGATTCGACAGGCCGTATAAAACAAACCATCATCAAGCAGGTCGTGGTTTACTATAATGTGCAAATACACAACTTGGACGAACTGAAGGCTCGTATAGCTATTGCATGCGATGGAATGTTGTTACAATTTATTAAAAATTGTTCTGCTTTCTTTTCAAGACCAACAAGAATGCAAACAATGTATTAGTCTGTGGATGTTATTCTTATAATATTGTTTTTGAATGACATTAAGCAAGAAATAATTAATAGTGAAATGTCAAACGTCAAATGACTAGTATAACTGGTTGCCTACTAGTCAGGCACCAATGCTTTGACAATCTTTTTTTAAAACTACACAAATCTACGTGTAATGAAAAAAATATGATATTTTAATGAATTCGCTTTATTCATATTACGTCAGAATTTAAAAGACGTTATGATTATTGCGGCGATCTGAAGATGGTGGCCGGCCGAAACATAATTTAATAACGTGTAATTAGACCGACGTGGTTTTAATAATTAAAATGATTGACAGTTTGACATTTCATATGCCTACCTTATTATTCAATCTTAAAATATAGTCGTCTTGTCAAGGATGAAAGCACAAGAAATTCTTTCTTTTATTTTATATCTTCCCTAAACTATCCGTTAAAACCGAAAGCTACGCTTGCTTTATTACTTCGCTAACTAACGCTGTTATTACTTACTGTTTTATTACCTCGTTAATGAACCTATACCTAACCTCCAATAACATAAAATTGCTACTAACGAGCCACATGATACCCCACTATATATATATATATATATATACAGCAACAATTAGATAAGAACTCTACTGGCTTCTTCCTTTATGTTTTTTTCCTTGGCTTAAAACGCTAGGGAATACAGGCGTAATGACATTAAGAATATAAGAAAAATGGAAAGTGTTAAATACCAGATAGAGGAAGGGCATTCGTTCGGCGTAAACATTCTTTACTGCCACTCGTAAATAATTATATGGAAAGCAGCGGGTAAATCGTGTTTAGAGGCGTAGTAGTTAAAGGAGTAGGCTTTAGAAGTGATTAATTAACACCTTCAGCGGTGCATTTCACATATATTATTTTCACGCACACATATTCTTAGCAGTTTGGTTCCAGGCTGTAAATAATCCACTTTAGTTGTGTCGTGAACTAGATATAGTCGATCTTGCGCTACGGCACTATTAAAGTTAAGAGTTAATAAATACTTCATTTTAAAATGCAAAGGTTCGCGCGTAGATTTTCAAATCGAAATCGGTAGGTTTCTGGAATATTATTATTAGCCAATTAGTGCCCGTTGACAGATTTGTATTATGCGCTTTTGGGTGAGGGCATTTCGCTGTTTCGGCTAGTTATTTTCGTCTATGAAATGCATAAATTTAATTAAGGATAGCGCGCAGTGCATTACCTTGTCAATCTGGTTTAGAGAATTAAGTTTATGCGGATGGCGTTGTGATGTCAGCTGTGATGGAATTAATGCATAATATGAACTGCAGAATTGCGATTCTAGAACAATAGGTATCTATAGGTAGTAATGATTTTAATGTTTCTGCTAGAATAATGTTTAGATCAGATCATAAGTTTGAAAAAGTGAAAAAGGTTAGGTTTGAGAAACGGTAATTTTAACATTACAATTGCATTGAATTAATTGTTATTTTGGTTAGTCTGATTTACGTAAACTTGAGCTGTATGAGCGTTTTTTGTAAAAAAACAAACTCCTGGATTTTCAAAGAATTTGTGCCAACCCACGCGTCCATTTTCATGCAAAATAGGTCTCCTCATAAGTCATCATACTTTTTTGAGCTTTTTTTTTCACAAAAACCAAAATAACTTGGAAATGGTAACCGATAGGTAAGTAGATGTTTTATAAAATTGGCTTTAAAATCCTTAGTAGAACCTGAAAATGCACTAAAAATATAGATTTCTATGTAAAATATCAAAGTTGGCCATGATTTTGTAACTGAAAGTGCGATATAGATGCAATTGTTTTTTTCTAAAGAGATCATAGCCAACTATGCTTAACCCCAAAGTTTAAAAATCGAGATGTCATTGCAAAGTCAAAAACTTTTAATGTACAGGTTCCGTGAATGACCCTGTATACACTCCCACAAAAATATTAACAAGAACAACCCAAGTATTAGCACATAATATTTAGATATATTTTAGAAGTATTTGGCGCTACTTTTTCTTAATCAATAATTTCTGATAAGTACCTGCCTGTTATTAAAGTAAAACATTGAGAGTGACAAAGAAACGATGAAAAATGCAGATCTATTCTCTCACGTGTGTGCAAATTTATCAATTGATTTAACAAAGGCCTTTGATTGTGTTAATCACTCAATTTTACTATATATAAGCTAGAGAAATATGGTGTAAGAGGACTTGCGAAGAAATGGTTTATAAGTTACTTATCTGATCGTTCCCAAAAGGTGGCTTGTAAAAATGTAAAATCAAAACCTGTAAAAACGGAAGTTGGTATACCGCACGGATCTGTTTTAGGGCCAACTTTCTTTTTAATATTCATCAATGACCTTTCTAAATATGTAAACACAATATAACAATATAATCTTATATGCGGATGATATAAACATTGTCACCACTTCTAATAACAGCAATATTGTATTTCAAAAAATAGAATCGCACTTTATCTCGGTCAATAACTGGGCCTCTTTAAATAAAATTGTAATCAACAAAGATAAAACAAATCTAGTACTATTTAAAAACAAAAACAACATAAATCAAAATATATCTTCATTGCAATTGTAATTCTCTATACCATAAGTGACACAAACTAAGATACTTGGCCTGGAATTTTGAAACTACCTAGTTGGAAATCCATGTTGGACTTTCTTAGCAAGAATTTAGCACGGATAAATTATTCGTTGTATCATCTAAAACAGAGTTGTAGTATGGATGTATTGAAAACGGTGTACTATTCAGATTTTTATTCTAGATTGAAGTATGGTGTTCTTTACTGGGGTGCATCCAATGCAGCACAAAGGATTTTTATTCTTCAAAAACGTGTCTTACGAATAATCTACGGACTAAAACCACGTGATTTGTGTGAACCAATTTTTAAAACACATCAAATATTAACAGTTTATGACATCTATATAATGAAGCATTATGTTTTGTATACAGGGTATTCCACGTAACTGGTTCATTAAAAGTTTATGATGTTCTATTATTTACTTATATTTGAGATTTTGGCACCAGTATCTGTTCGATTGGAACTATAAATGTAAAATACCTTAACCAAAATATCACTTCCGGTTGACCGGAAATGGATGTCAACTTTCTTATTTTAAATAGAATGATATAATTTTTTTATTCATTTTTGGATTCTACAACTATAAATACGTCAGTTTTCATTAGCTATTCCTATAGCTACATGTTGCCGTTTTGGTTATTTTAGATTTTCTTTTTTTTTTAGTCATAATCATTGCATCATTGAGAAATTAATATCTCGGTTAATACTGCAAGTAGAGATTCCAAATTTGCTATGTTATGAACGTAGATATAACTCTAAGAAATGGTAAGCACACTTTACATTCTAACATACAGGTTGTTCAAAACTGAGGAACAAAGTGACATATTTTCAAATGCAGAAAACTCAATTTTTTTAAATAGAACACCCTGAATTTTAATTCGGAATTAGGAAGTAAATATCATCCCCTATCACTTTATATGAGATTCCCTATACCTATCTTTAATAGATTTTGAGATATGAGCGACTTTATGTTAAACAGATTCAGTAGCCCTATCTTTAAATGTTTGTAGCTGGCTCTGAAATGGATTCACGTCAAATTCATGTATTATTTTTGAATAACCGTACAAGAATGTCCGTTCGAATAGTCATTTCTATTAATATTGCGTTGTACGAAAGTGTAATTACAATGATATACATACAACACTTTGGTTAGTCAATGAATTTGACATTAATCCCATTCAGAGCCAGCTACAAACACGCAAAGATAGAGCTACTTAGTCTGTTTAACAAAAAGTCGTTCATATCTCAAAATCTATGATTAAAGATAGGTATAGGGAATGCTGATATAAAGTGATAGGGAATGATATTTACTTCTTAATTCCGAATTAAAATACAGGGTATTCTATTAAAAAAAAAAAAAGAATACGTGGTCTATTAAACAAAAAGTCGCTCATATCTCGAAATCTATTAAAGATAAGTATAGGGAATGCTGATATAAAGTGACAGGGGATGATATTTACTTCCTAATTCCGATATAAAATACAGAATGTTCTATTTAAAAAAATTGAGTTTTATGCATTTGAAAATATGTCATTTTGTTCCTCAGTTTTGAACACCCTGTATGTTAGAATGTAAAGTGTGCTTACCATTTCTTAGAGTTATATCTACATTCATAACATACCAAATTTGGAGTCTCTACTTGCAGTATTAACCGAGATATTAATTTCTCAATGATGCAATGATTATGACTAAAAAAAAAGAAAAACTTAAATAACTCAAAAACGGCAACATGCAGCTATAGGAATAGCTAATGAAAACTGACGTATTTATAGTTATAGAATCCAAAAATGAATAAAAAATTAGATCATTCTATTTAAAATAACAAAGTTGACATCCATTTCCGGTCAACCGGAAGTGATATTTTGGTTAAGGTATTTTACATTTATAGTTCCAATCGAACAGATACTGGTGCCAAAATCTCAAATATAAGTAAATAATAGAACATCATAAACTTTTAATAAACCAGTTACGTGAAATACCCTGTATACAAATCAATTTTGTAATTCAATTAATCATACTTATAATACTAGATTAGACAATTACTTACTTCCACCAACTCATAAAACTGCAATATTTCAAAAAAGTATTGAGTTCGCTGGATGTAGACTATACAATGTACTGCCCAATAATATTAAAGAAATACAGGAATTTTTTAAATTAAAAAATTCTGTTAAAAATTTATTATTAAACAAAAACTGTTATAGTTTGGGAGATTTTTTTGCAAACATTTAAGTAATATTACTCAAATATTTAGTTTTGTAAGAAGTTGTTCCTTTGTTTCTTTTTTTTTTGACGTTTTTCTTGCGTTTTTGAAAATAAAGTGATATTATTATTATTGCAACTACAAAAAAAATCTTCAATAACGCCGCTAATGGTAACTTCTTCCGTTTTTTGTTGTCAAAAATTCTGTACGTTAAGCTATGTATACTATTAGCCTCTTCATAATACCTCAGGTATCATGAAGTTTATAAATCTACGGACTGTTTGTTAAATTAATATAAGGTTTATCGTAATTAAATAAAATTCATTGTTAAATTGATTTTTAATATCAAGTATGTTAGAATTAAAAATTTATTTAATTTAACAAAAAAAAAAATATATTTGATCTTAATATATTTATATTAAATTTTCTCAGTGCACATTTCAGGCATTCCAACCCACATTACCACTGATTATTCACAACCATCCTCAGTCTATCCATTTCACACAAAATTAATAACAAGACAGCAATATGTAAATCGCAGAATCGGCCCTAATTAACGAAAACACAGTTCCAATCAACCTCTGGCAGCCAATCGATTCCAGACTTTGAGCGATGGAAATATTCCACGCAATATTAATACCTGTCAGAAATTATACCCAGCGCAAAAGATCGAAAGCTGCTATAGCCTATATAACAGCGCACACACGGGCGATAATAAATCTTCTCTTGTATATACATGCACGGTAATAATACCAAAGTTAATGAGGGACCGTCGTGGCAAGAATCCAACAATTAATTCGTACGCCGCGTATCTCCCAATCAGATCGAATGCACCGAACCTCGATCCTCTTTTATTTGCCAGCAGAAATCAGGTTACTATCGAACCCGTTTGCATATACATATGCACCGGGGAGCAATTAATTCGATTTAATGCTGGAATTCGTTTTCCTTGAACGTTTCGTTGTTTATTGACACCAATTTAATTAACAATCATTTCCAGCCGGCTAATTACGATCTGGAACTGTTTAAAAAGTTCTCTTGTCGGTCGAACGTGAATGGGTAATATAAATATGTTCTGGCAAACAGTGGTGAAAGGCATAAAAACAACGTCGAGTGACTTGTGCATATCCTATTTCTCTGATAGCGTTTTGTAATTAGTAATTATAGTATTTTCTTGGAGTGTCTGAAACGTATTTCTTCAACGGTAATTAATTGGTTAGAATTGCGTGATTATGTTTCGAAATCAATTCTGAACATAGTGACAACAGCAAATTTTCTTTTTGCTAACTACGGAATTAATTATACCATAATGAAATCACAAAAAAAAAACGTCTTTCCATTTTAGCAATTTATACAATTATATAAATTACATTAAAATGAGTCAACCACTAATAATAGAATCTAATTTGGTATAAACAGGAATTATTAATAAGGAATTTATATAATACATTTACAACGCAATTTATATACCAAGTGAACGCACGCGAAGTGACGATAGGTAACGAAAAACTAAACAACTAAACAACCAGCCATAACCATTACACGCGCTCAACTACTATAAGCAAAGTTGGCAATAATTTGACACCGTAAAAACCAACTTTGTGCAACTACTCTATCTTATTTTCAACTTTTTAACTGGATTTTGTCACAACACTTCTCAAATTATTGATATTTACGACGTCTACCATGAACTGAAACATGTAACATTAATGTAATTTTATATGAATGCGCGTGTACCCATCAACAGGTCGACTGAGTACACATTGTATACACAGAATATATGAGCGGCAAAGTTAGCTTGGATATACACAATAATAAATAAAATTCCCTCTCGCGTAAATATATATATAACCTTGTAATTCGTAAATTGTACGATCTATCAAACCGATTCAATTAACGTTTGTGATATATTCATTGTATGTAAATCTGGCGTTATTAAGATTGATAGAAATAAATAAAGGATCTCTCTTAATGGAAATCGTGACTTAATTCTTTCGGTTGTATAATTAATTTCCGCCGGTTATTGTTGAGGTAGAAAAAAAATTAATCGATTTTACGAAGAGCGTAGGTATATAGGTAAAGGAGGAAGATGGAGCGTTCAAGACGCGGAATGTCGTTTCTTTTATTCGCGGTGATTCACGCGAAATTGCTTCAGTAAATGTCACAGCGTTTTTTTTTTTTTAATCTTTATGGTGACTTTCGATATTTCATCTCTTTATCGTATAAAAAGAATTAATACAATAATACTTATATCTCTTTTAAGATAGTGTTACCAATTTTTTACGGATTTTCTACTATTATAGAATTTAAGAAATCTAGGGTTCCGCAAGGTTGGAACTTGTTCCGTTGTTTTTGTATATTACTATTTGAGGAAAAAAATAATAAAATTTATTAATTGTCAAATTTGATGTTTTTTCTAATGCTTGAACGAAATTAATATCACCATTTGGCTAACAATAAGCGATACAATAAACATGAACATCAACATTATTGAATTTAAAACAAATAAATCTTTCATTTTTTTTGAGTTTTAAGTTATTAAATAAAAATTTCAGTTGGATTTTTTTCTTATTTTATCTATTTTAAATTGCTAATACATTTTATTGATTCTTTTCAACATCTTTAGGATATTTTAGCAAAAACAAATACCATTAAATTATTAATGCGTTTTCATTATGCAATAAGTTTTAAGCATTATTACAATTAAATTTAAACTGAAGTTTTTATATAATACAATCGATTGAGATAAAAGACATAATTTTACTGAATTTCGTTTTTATTGAATGACTTAAAGAAAAGAAAGATTTATTTATTAATCAAAGAGGTTAAATATAAAATATTGCAAACATATTAATGTAAAATAGAAAAAAAATATATGGCGGCGAACAGATTTTTTTAATTGTATTAGTACTATGCTATTGTTTGCTTGTACAGATCGCCAACAGGGAATCTATTAGACACCTTCAATGAGAAACTGTTTACTCTTTTGGAACAGGCTGTGGATATGGATGTGAAAGTTATTGTCTGTGGAGATTTTAATGTAAATTTCTTAGAGGATACAACATCCTCTAGAAGCATTGTAAGACTGTTTGAATATTTTGGCTTGATCCCTCATGTTATTGAACCTACTAGAGTTATTTCTACATCATCTACACTAATTGATAACATTTTTGCGGATAACACGACACTGACAAGTACATTTGTATTTCGCGAGATTCGTTTATTTCAGACCACGGTTATCAGATTTTGGTATGATGAGGCTTTAAGCGTAATTTCACTAATGAGGCGATCTTGCGGTTTCAGTCCATGTTAGCAGCTGAAGACTGGTCCGATGTCTTTTCCAGTAACGCAAACACATTTGATATATTTTATGATATTTTTCTATTTTATTTTAAATCGTCTTTTCTAATTGTAAAATACAAAATAAGTAATAATGATAAGGTTGAATAGTACACCCCAGAATTGGCTCTAATGGCAGCACAAATACGTGACTTATATAACATCTATAAAGCGAACAAAAATATAATCACTTTAGAAGCATATAATATAAAGAAAGAATCCTACAGATTGTTAGTAAATAATACCAGAAAAACCTTTTATGGAAATAAAATTCTACATTCAAATAATAAGAGTAAAACTTCATGGAATATTATTAACAAAATAACAAAGTCGACAAATAAACAAATAGAACCTATTACTCTGCGTATAATGCAGCAGACCAAGTTGTAACTACAAATCCGAAAGCCGTTTGCGAAGTATTTGTGAAGCCCTTTTATAATTTCGACAAAATATCACCAAAACTTGATGCATTACACAATGTTCAATCTAGGAATATCAGTTTCTTTATGACTCCCGCTGATGCATGTGAAATTGGACGAATTCTGTTGGAGATTTCTCACAAGCATTCGGCCGGCATCGATGATGTTTCGTGCTTTATTTTGAAGCATGTGGCATCATACATAGCAGAGCCATTGGCTCATGTAGTCAACCACTATCTTCTGAGTGGAATATTTGCAAATAAATTAAAAATCTCAAACGTAATACCAATTCACAAAAAGGGTAGCAAGTCTGATGCTTGCAATTACAGACCTATTGCTATTCCTAGTATGAGCTATCTTACCAAAAGCAGCATAATATCATTTTTCCAAAATTATTCGTCTTCATAAGTAGGTTACCCTCCGTTTATCTTACTAAAGACTCAAGATCGTGTAATCTTGCTTTTCCAAGTTTCCTAATTTGTTTATTTTTAACCCCATTATATCAAGGCAAAAATTGACACAACATACAGCATGTGACAGTAAAGTTAAGTATCCACAATATCTATTAAATCGGTATTAAAAATAAAAAAGATTTTTATTAAGAAGTGCCTGCTAGCATAAAACACCGACAAACGCATTACCAATCAAAGAAATAACCATAGTTGCTGCCACAAGAATTCTATCACGAAAATCGTCGTCCCGGACCCAAGACAAATCCATGAAGCACACCCTGAACAGCTCCCTAAAAGTTTCGCGAAAGAGGGAGAAGGCCGTATTTTTTTTTAATCTGGAGTGCTGGGACAAACGTTTGAAATGGCACACTTTGAATTGATCGCGATTTTAAAAAGTCAAACTAGTGACATACATATTAGAGATGGCATCTTGATGTGTCACATATGTACATGGCAGTAGATATCGAGTTTGCAATCAGCAGCTATCCGTACGAATGAGAGAAATTGCAAAGTAGTATGCAGTCATATCATACCTAACTGGCTCATGATTCATAATGTTGTAAGTGTTTGTGCACATTTTCTTCTTAAACACCTTAGTTGCTGCCACATGAATTCTATCACGAAAATCGTCGGCCCGGATCCAAGACAAATCCATGAAGCACACCCTGAACAGCTCCCTAAAAGTTTCGCGAAAGGGGGAGAAGGCCGTATTTTTATTTTTTTATCTGGAGTGCTGGGACAAACGTTTGAAATGGCACACTTTGAATTGATCGCGATTTTAAAAAGTCAAACTAGTGACATACATATTAGACATGGCATCTTGATGTGTCACATACATGGCAGTAAATATCGAGTTTGCAATCAGCAGCTATCCGTAGGAATGAGATAAATTATATAAAATAATATGCAGTCGTATCACATATAATTGACTGATGATTCATAATGCTGTAAGTGTTTGTGCACACTTTCTTCTTATGATTTAAATTAAATGCAAAATCGCATGAGTACGCCGCTGGCATGTGTGTCGAATTTGCCATGATTAGACATAATACAAAGGGCCGGTCTATTCACCTTCTATTAAAGTCCCAAGTAAGCTTACTTGAAAGAATAGTGTTATAAAACTGTATATCCATCTCCTGGTAAATTAAAAGTGACAAAGTAACTGTACCTACTGCTGGTTAATCCAACGCGTAACTGGTATAACCCATTAATGACAGGTGATGACAGACAGCTTACTGACAATTTATTACACGTCTGTCATGTGGAATCTAGTGTGGGCAACCTTTAGTGACATTTTTGCCAGCCTAAACGCATTGAAATACTGCAAAATGAGTACCTATTTCTTAACGGAGGCGCAAAAAAAATTTAAGATAGTGTTGGAAAAGAGGTAAATGTACCCTGAAACGTAGTATTAATCAACCCATTTCATTTGGTACTAGATTCATGAAAATCGGAATGTAAACAACAGTTAATGCTTGGGGCGTTTTTTGTATGACATCCTGTATATCTTTAAAATTATAATCGAATGAAAAGGGTACAATATTCCTTTATATATGCATTTTTTGTGTACTATAACATTGCAGAACCATTATGATACTAATCCAATACACTTTAATTCAATTTATTTCTAAATCCATTTATACATATTTAATCTACAAACTTGATGTCTTCTTTATCCAGACTATTATCGGATTTAAAAGCATTGCATATATATAAAAGAACATCTGTGAATGCTTTGGTAAACTAATTTAATAGATGAACACATGTTCTACATCGTATAGTAACTTGCAATTGCACCAACTGTCTAAACGCTTTTGAATTCACATCAGTTAATAAATTATTCTCTAATGTAATTTTAGTTTTAGAAACAATTTGCATTATTACATCTACATACGACTTACTTTGTAAGTGTCACCCGAATTTTCCTCTTGGTTGCTTCGCGATGTCTGTATGCGAATCTTCTGCATATTACAGTGTTTATCAGCAAACATTCTCACTAATAACAACAAACAAAACACGTGCTAACAGCTGATGAGCACACCGTCCAGTCCTTTTCTTATTATTCACTACGATTACTGCGAGTTTGCGACACTTATCGTTACAGATACATGACTCACTCGTATAAAACTTATCCGATTCAACAGACATCGAACGGACGACTGACTAAAACATAGAGCAGAGTCACAAAGCACGCGATACGAATATACCCAAGCAAGGTTTTGAGTGGAACTGGCTACCTACCGTATATAAACAACCAGCCTAACCGAATCGCTATGTTATACGGCACCCCCTCCATCGAGAATTTTAACCCCGCTTAATTTTACCATCCCCAACGGTGTGCGAGGGGTGCTTCTCTTCTACTTCGGAGGTTCAAATCGTAGTATCAGGGGAAGGGGAAACTGCAGTCTACAGTCGCTGCCCAAAACCTAACGAGTCCGAACTCCCCCGGATAATCGAATGTAAAGGCACACAGCGTATATATAAGGTAAATAAAACGTGGTTACTCTCCGAGCGGTGTCTCTCTCGCTCTTTCATTAAGCTCGCGCGCTCCGAAAAGAGGGTTCGCCTAATCCTGACGCAAAGAACGAAGCGAGAGACCGATCTCAAACGATGTAAAGCGGCAGTGTTGTTGTTGAACGTCAGTATTAGCGGAGAGGAGCGTACAAGTAGAATGCCGGTTAATTTATCGATTGTGGGGTAATTTGGAATTAATTAAATTACGTTCACGGGACCCGTATTATTGTGACGCCTGTACAGTCGCTTGCAAGATGAAAGCGCTTTTGTACACTGAAAATATACTCAATTTAACTTTTAGAGTATCGTTAATCGTGTATGTTTAAGCTAATAATGCATGTGTTAAGTTAAGGAATCTAAAATCAAATCAAATAAAGCCGAATAGTTACAGTGACAATATTATATATTTAAAACTTATAGTACTTTTAAGCAAATTCATTTAATCCAAATATACTATGAGATTCAAAAAGGTTGTCAATTCCGCTCCTATAGATAGTAACAGGGTGTAGGTATATGCCGCGTGTTTGTAATGAAGGTTTGAACTAAGTCAGTGTTGGAACATAAGAAAGTAAACGGATCTGTCATAAATAAGAAAAACCGTTACTTATATTTGAACTCGCATTATTAAACGACTATGGATTGGTGTTTCTGCTTGTTAAAATGAAATGTAATTAATTTAACTTTACTAAATATTGATTTTTAATTCAGACTAACTGTGTTTAAAACTAAATTTATTTATTACTTTATTATACATACAATTAGTATAATTATTAAGTGACAAAACTGCTTCTCTCAGTTCTTCTATGGCAGGGGTCGCCAAACTACGACCCGCTGCGTATTTCAATCCGGCCCGCGTAAGTTGTAAGTACCAAACGGTTAATTCAGCTATTGCCGATAGTTTTTCTCATCCACAATAAGGTTTACCGAAAATTATTGTACCGGAGGTATCTACATCTACTATTCACCGACTGATAGTCAACTGATGTCGCGGTGAAATAATCCGGTTAATTCATTACTGTGAACCGCTTTCGGCGTACTTTGCAATAATATTCTTATTTAGATTTAAATTTGAAATATTCATGAATAGCGTTTGCGATAAAGCTGAAGAAGTGTGCCCAAAGAAGAGGGTTTGTTTTTCTGTTGACCTTTCAGCTCAAGCGACTGTCAGATAAATTGAGAATATCACATACGCGTCTTAATGGAGAAGGCAAAGATGTCTAGTGGTTTTTGTTAGTTCTTGATGAGTCAACAGTCATTGTTGATACTGCCCAAGTATTTTTTTTTGTGCAAAGCTTTCAATAAGTCCATTGCATAATTTCATCAAACAGCTCTATCTATTTTGCATTATTAAACCAGTTGTGGCAGTGGTTAACTTTATTGGCTCTCGGTGAGTTAACCATCGCCAGTTCGATGGTGCAATAGTGGAAAAGTTTTATTGAGATTTTTTGGAACTCAGAGAAATTATTAATATTTTTTAAATGAGAAAGAATTTCTACAATCGTTCCGTCCATTAATAGTAATTATTGCTTCTGTTTCTTTGCCCCTCAACTGAACTTCGTCCTTTCAAATTATTTTAAATAAAAAGAGTACTAACATTCGTTGAAGTATTACAAAAAAAAATGTCGCAATTCTATTCTTGTGATCTAGATTGGATTAGGATGTTCCTAAAAATGGATCCTATTTTTACTTCAAAATTTTCTGGTCAGGTGTTTTCAAGGTACCCAAATCTTCAGAAGTAGCAGGAATTGAACTACTGAGATGTGTTTCCAAATGCCCTAAAATAGTGGAATCTTATTTTTCTTGGCTTTCTTCATAACTACTATAGGTTTGTCCTTTTTGTCGTTTTTATTAATAAATTTTTGGTTTATTGCGTAGTACTTGATTGTTTTATCAATCGTTTATTCCAGCATCTTGTTTTCCTGTTTCTTCCAATGTTACTCTTAAATATTTAAATTTCTCATTTACTCTATTTTAGTATCATTTATTTCAACATTCTGGTTTCCGAGGATTTTAGCTTTTTCTATGTTTGTTGTCATGCCCTCTTCTTCCATGTTTTCTTTCCATATGTTCAATTTTTTTTTCTTTGTTTTTCAGTGTCTGTTATTATTACCACATCGTCTGCAAAGATTCCATTTAGTTAGCTTTTCAATCCTCTGCAAATTCTTTATATCACACAAAACACTTTATTTAACTTTTTGTTCGCATTTTGCCTCATTTTTAAAATGCGAACCAGATGAAGATAAACTTTTAATATTTTAATATTTACTGTTTGGTTATATATTGCGTACTTTTTTAGGTACTAACATATAGAAAACAATGATTATTAATAATAATTTATTAGCAATAATAATTATTGTAATGTAATTTATAATCCACCAAAGTTAATAAATAATAGGAATAATTTAAAAATAAACCACTGAAGCCTATAGGGAATGTTGCAGAAAAATATAAGAATATACAGGGTGTTTTTGAAAAAAAATAAGTTTTGTAACTTTAATATTCTTTGACAAGTCAGTAATTTTTAAACACCTGTATGATACGCGGAAACCTTCTGGTACATTGTTTCATTCAATAAAACAAGAGGTACACTTAATAAAAAATATACACGTTAGAGCTTACAACCTGGCCCGCTGAAACTTAATTTTCGTTACAACTTTGGCTCGTCCTAAAAAGTTTGCTGACCTGCCGTAATGTATGCATGCGGTTTCCTATAGATCCTATTTTTTAGATACCAACCATGAAGTAATCTAATGGGGTAGATCAGGGGCGATCTTTGGTAACCATCTTTGTGCTTCTAACGACCCTGTCAGCAAAAAAACTGTTGAAGTTATTGGCAGGTTTGTCGAGCAGTATGTGCTGGAGCATTATCGTGCTGAAAATAACCTGCTTCAAGCTCATTTTCTTGTAACTCTGCAATAAACAATTCCAACATCTGTTGGTACGTTGGGCTGTTACAGTTTTCTCGAAGAAAATTGGCCCTATTATTCGTTGGCTGACATAGCTAACCAAACTCCAACTTTTACGGGATGCAATTGCGTTTTTTCGGAATCGTTGTGGAATTTTCTGCAGACCAGATACATAGTTTTGTAAATTGATATAGTGTTAGATAAAACCAGGCTTCATCCGAGAAAAATGATTTGTTTAGGAGGAAGTCATCGGTCCCTTAAATTTGTTATTAAAACCCAATGACATTATTTCCAATCGCCCTATCGTGATCTAATGGTAATAATTCCTGTACCTTAGAAATTTTATAGGGATGAAAATTGCACGCAATAAAAATAATTGCGAACTGTAAAATGGGCTAATTAATTCAACTAGATATTTCCTTATTTCAAATAAACTAAGATTAAACCCAATGTTGCAGCAACAAAAATATTTAATAAAAAAATTTAATTACTACCTCAACCAAGTTATTTCGTAAATAACTGTGACTACATCACTTTGTTGTTTTAACGAAATATCTTAAGACGTTCAACGCTCTCTGCTTTATATACAACAATTTTTTTTCGGAACGATCAAGAACATCCCTGCTTATTTTCTTGCAGCAGTTTTTTTAAAAACTTACTGGCGCTTTTAAAAATGCAATAATATTAGAGGTATGGTATTTAAAAGAAGAAAGTTGACAGCTGTGCCGAGGTTGCGAAACACTTTGTATAAATCCTAATAATTTTGCGTTATATAAAAATCATAATCCTACAACAGTTTATAAAAACTTTTCCTCCTATTTGTCACTGTTTACGAGTTATATAGGGATTCCCTGCTGACAAAACACCCTGTATAACATACGCAAAATCGCGGAGTCATCCATCATTATTATTTTAATAAATGTATAGCTTACGAATCAATCACCCATTTGAGTTAATGCAAATACAATTAAGTCCATAAAATATCTTGATCCAAGACTCGTTGAATGAATTTTAATATTATGTTGGCAATATAAAATATTGTATTTAATGAAAAACTATAATTGTAATATTTTCTTAAGTCAAGCAAAAATTGACTGTAAAACTAAACAATTATTTTACTCATTCTAAGTATGTTTTTTTTTTATTATTATTATTAAGAATCAACACTTTTTAATGTATTTTTAAATGAATTCAATTATCAATCTGGCCTTTTTTAGGCTGATTGCCGGAGTATTATTAATAAAAGTATTTCAATTTTCAATTCCATTATACGGTAAATAAATTCGGTGATTCCATTTCAGTAGATACAAATCGATATAAATATATGAAATATTTTAAGGCGACTCGATTCCGAAGATGCCGCAGAAACTGCCTCGACTGTATACAATAATCCCGACTTACAGCGATTGGGTGTAGTTTAGGTAATTTTCTGTATTGGTTATAAGAACAACACGACTAGCAATAACAAAATGGAACGAATGGACGTCATCAATACTACGATAGGACGGGATAGTGGTGGCACAGGAGCGGATGGTATCGCCACTATTCGTAATACACTTAGAGAGAGGAGGCCAGTGCATATATCAAACATCTGCCCATTATCCAAATTGACTGGCGGTAATCAACTAGAAAGAATTCAATCCACTTACACATGCGTCTAGTCCATAATATTTTCGTCTGAAACCGTTCTTTATATATCCTATAGTGATGAGCCATAATTTTCCTGTTTTTAGAACAGCAGGGTTGAATATACAGGGTGTTACATACAGAAAAACTGGAGGGAGAGAAGTCTAAATTAATTTAAAAGCCAAAAAAAGAAATTAAATTCAAGTAAATGTAGGTAAATTAATTTCTACAGAGAAAAATTGATATAATAACAACTTTCGAGTACCTAACCAGTCACGTGGGGGTGCTTTTCCTACGTCGCGTCAGTGCTGTCGGTTCGTTTTTCCTCTGTTACGCAAATTAATTATAATATCGTGTTTTTCATTTAATTAGCCGGCGTTTCTCTCTTTTAATTACATTAATATGCGTATTTCATAATAGTAATGCGACGTAAATGGTAAAAATAATTCCACGCACACACGGAAACGAAATAAAAATGTATTAAGTTTCTACGTTAACATGTAATATTACTATATATTAATAACGAAAAGGAGAGAGCGAAAAAAAAGGGTATGTGAATCATCCTCCCTAATTAGATTCGGGTTCTGTATGTAAATATTCTAGGATCAGACGAGATTACAAAAACGAATACATACTATTTCATGTCCCCTTTAATATACGGGATAATTCTAAACATACGAATTTTATGGACTGATTTTCTAGGGTTATAATGATCCTAAAAGTTTACGGCTTAGTTTTGAGGTTACAAGATGTTTAATAGTAAAATAAAAGTTCAAGCAATAAACGTACTAATACGAAAAATTATCTTATATAAATTGTTGGAAATTCATCTAGATACCGAATAATAATTGATGCGTACTTACATGTCAGATTACGTCTTGCTAATAAATTGATGAGTTCATTTGAAAGTATCGAATACGAACCTAAAAGGTTCCTTCCACTCATACTCACTAGAAGTATTTAAAATTTACGCACACATTGCCACGACAATCACCACTAGCACATTTATAATCAATGAGTAGATCCACAAACAAAAAAAATCAACAAACACTGCACACTGCCCACAATAATTCAGTGTATTGCAGTCAAGTGTATGTTTACTTTAACATCCACGTTTTGATAAATAATAATTTCATTGTTATCCGGTTGTAAATTTTATACTTTTTCATTGTTCAAATATTCCAATTTAAATAAATATTCACTTATAATCACTTTTTCATTAATTTATTTATTAGTTTAATATTTGTCAGTGTTGATTTGACCACGCATGTCCGTATCCTTCCCCTAGGAAAAAACAAGACCGGCCATCATTACATTTGCACGTATGTACTAACATTCGCTGCATGAAATACTAGTTATTTACTGCATCTCCTGTGGGTTCTTTCATGTGAGAAATGTAGTTACAACGCTTGTTTTTTGTTTATTCTGGACGAAGGATAGGAGAAGTTTTCTTGCAACGATATTTCCAGCACTTTTAATCGTGTGTTGCGGCCATAGGCGTCATTATTGGGCTGATATGTTATTGGAGTATATATAGATCACTGGTAAGCTGAAATTTCTTTTATCACTGTCTCATCTTAGGTAATTCCTTTGCGTACTTTAGCACCTATTTGCCTTTACTTCAATTTAATGTGAGAAGCATGTTCTTGAAGAAATTGCCCCGTCTTGATTCTTCTTTGCAACAACGGTAACCGCGAAACGTAATCCTACGTCTTCGAACACCAGCCATTTTGACTGTACGAGTATGCCACAGCTCGGGTAAAGTACCTTTCATATTCATTATAATATTATCTCGTAATAAAATTAGCCAAGTTCACGTCACATTGATTTTATTATATAATATTAAATTTATTAATGTAGAATTAATAATTATATGAATAAGCAGCAGGAATTAGATCTTTATAATATCATTCATCCGTAAGCAGTTTTATCACGTTTCAAATTGGTTTAGTACAAGCAGGAGTATATAAATTTCGGTATTGTCCTTTTCTCTGCCTCTATTTCTCACCCAAAATAAAATAATTTAGCCCAAGGTCATCGGCCTTGACCGACAATTTAACAGCTGATCGGCTATTTCAGTCAAGTTTATTCTTCCTGTGACTTTGACGTAAATGCAGTTTAATTTAAGTTATTGTAAAGTTAAAGTAAAAATGTTTATTAGATTATTCGTGATTACTGTTAACAATTTTAAACCACATCTTTCCAACTCGCTCATGAATTCCGTATTTGAACTCTTATGTTTCACTTGCTTTTTTTTTGTATGTTTATTTATATTACGTTTACCTGAAATATACAGTATTATTCAATAATTTGTATCGGATTTAATTATTTTGATCCAAATCACGTTTGAACGATGATTAACATCATTAGTATTTCTACCTATTCTAGTATATTTTTATTTTTGTTCCTTCTTTCTGATATTTCAAATGATTTTGCGTGTTATATTTAGATAAGATCTGTTTGGGAGATTTTTTTTTTCGTAACCCTTGCATATTTCCAATTAAATCACTTATTTAACAAACTTTAATTAAACTTTAAAAAAAATAAAATAAATAAATGGAAAATTTTAAAATTTTAAAGATATGAAATATTAGTGTCCCGGATAACATTTAAAAAAAAATCTTGCTTGTTACAAAAGATACAGGTTTGGTTATATTAGATGAATTTCTCTTAGGGATTAACGAATTACATACGATATTCTCCAATTTTCATCTATTTTAGAACTCATGGCGAAAAAATGGAAAATGTCAAATTTCTTTTTCTTTTAATAACTTTTTTTTGTAGTATAGAAATTTGAGAGTTTATCATGGTATGATTCATTATTTCATGGCAAAATATCTACAATATCATCAAAATGTATGTAAAGGTACCAAAATCAGTAATTTTTAGATTTTTAGTTTTATAATTTGTTTCGTAATAATGTTAAGATAAGTGATGAATATATATTCACTGATGTTAATAAAATAAGCGTTTTGTCTTTTAATTTATCCTCTTGTACTTCTGAAGAAATCTGAGAAAATATGAAGAATATGTCCGGGTGTTCTGATCGTATTTTGGGCTGTATTGGTGTAGAATGACTCCAGAATAAGTTAGAGTGCTTATTTTTTGTTGCAAACCACATCTTCAATTTTTTTTTTTCTTTAAAAAAGATACAATTTTCAGGTTATGTCACCACAGAAGAACATGTCGAAATCTTGAAAAAAAAAAAACATTTATCAACCAATAACTGTTGTAACCAGTATTAATTGTTTTCAACTTACTTATTTCTTGAAACAACCTTTTCATGTATTATTTTGTCACCAACGTACCAACATAAAGAAAAGAAACTAGCAAAAGCGGCAGTTCAGCGCAAAACAAACGTAATAATTTTTTGGCCAAAACAATGCATGAAATGGAGTTAATTTCAAGAAAATAAGTTAATGAAACAATTAGTACTCTTACAACGATTACTGGTTGATAAATGCGTTCTTTTTTTAATGATTTTCACCTGTTTTCTGTAGTGACATAACTAAAATCATCTTTTTTAAGAAAAAAATAAACACTCTAACGTGATTCTGGAGACTTCTATACACATACAGCCCAACATTGCGATTTTTAGAGCCCGGGTCTATGTTCATATTACCCGCAATCTGTTACTACAATAATTTATAATAGAGGACTATAAGCCCGGACATCTCCTAGAATGTGGTCTTGAGAGATGGATTTTTTTAAGTTGGTCCATTCACTTCAAAAGTTTACACTTTTTAGAATGTGCAATAGGCTTTTAAGTTAGTTTTCTTATGTTTTTACACTATGTCGTTTTGTTTTTCACATTTGTTTTAGTTTTTTATTAGTTATTATTTTGCAAATATTGAAACCTCCTTTTGTATTTGTTTATTTTTTCAGTTTTTCCCTATTCCTTTTCCTATTTTTTTCCCATTCCATTCGCTATTCCTATTCCCATTCCCTTTCTCTTTCTCTTTCCCTATACCTTTCTATTCCTATTTCATTCCTTTTCCTTTGCCATTCCCCTTTTCCCTATTCCCATTTCTATTTCATTCCTTTCCCTTTTTCAATTTCTTCCAATTTATCCACCAACCTATTTTTTTAAAGCTGTAATTTGGGGATGTTATAAAAGGAATTAGGGAAATAGATATATTATCAGATCAAACGCAACGATTCAAGCACCCAAGTGTCTGTGCAAATGTTCTTAATAATATTCCCCATTAGAGTCGCGCCATCTTGTTTTTGATTCTATATTCGCATATAGTGGTCCAAAAATATCGCATAAGTCTCAAACTTTCAAAAAAAACATTTGTGCTTCTTATTTCAAAATTCTCTCCCCCATATTGCGTCCGCCATTTATTTTTCCAAAAATTAATATCAGAATCAAATTTAGCTACTTCAAAAACGCTTGTATACGAAGTCTGTTTGGCAAATGTCCCCTATATTTAAAATTTTCTCGTCCTATTTTGATCGCCATTTATTTTGCTAAAACTATTGTCAGAATCGAATTCAGCAACCACAAAACCCCTTCAATTCAACATTTGTTTAAAAATAAATCATGCTTTTGTATTTTTGGACGCGTTTTTTCTGCGACATTTGGCACTATTGTTGTGGCGCACCAAAATATTTTGGAACATCATTCCACGTTAAAATAAATTTTTCGCATATTTGTTGGTGCAAATAATAATATATCATGTAGTTGCAATTCGATAAAGCGCAATCTAAAAAAGAAGTACAATAAAAAAACTTGACCCGCCGTGATTCGAACCGGCACCTCCGACAACAAAGTCCGTTTGCCGTATGCCGATTTCGCTAGGCTAAACCGCACACGCATATATTTGATATATAATTAAAGCAAGGCAATGACTGGCAGTTCAATTTATTTTACAACTATTTTAGACATTTAGCTGTGTTACGTCTGTGCAATGACTATAAGATCTCTCACTGTTCTTATTTAATTAATTAATCATCGCGGAAACACCACCTACTGCCTTTTTCGTCATTGTCCGGCAATACCGTATTCCGTTTCCCCGGGAAAAACACGCCTCTATAAATCAATGCGATTTGAGAAAAAATAACCGCGTCTCGACCCCATTTTAAAGGTTGATTGTTAGACAAAGGATAAGGAGCCTTTTCCCACATGACCCACTTCCAAATAGTACTCTGCTTTGTAGCGATCGCGCAAAATACCCAACTTTGACAATGCGTAATCGATCGAAAACCGCCAGTTTGACATTTCTCGGTGCCAGTGCCGTTCGCCACAAAAATCTCAACTTTCACCGATTTTTTACGTTTTTAAACACAGTTTACGATTCGTTCGCGATACCCCTATCATGTGGAGAACGGCCTGTCCCCGTCTCTCACGCTCGCGTTCCCTTTCTGGGGACCACCCATTTTTGAGCTTTAGTGACGCAAGTACCGAGGTGGGCTCACAGCCTTCAAATGGTGCCACGCCACTGGTGTGGGAAAGAGAGTAGAAAAGTCAGCCAGTACGCGTTTTATTATTATTAGGTAACTATAATACTAATATAAAGATATCAGAACTTTGACAAGTCCTGTCTTGCAGCAACCCATCTATTTTGGCTGTGGTAGGTTGGTACTCACTTGATTCTGAAACAACAAAAACACTGTTTATTCCGACGCAAAGTCTTTACAATTACTGGTGAAACACCCACTTAACTTATTTTAATTAGACACGTAAAAATTGACGGGTTACGTTTTATTCTCTCTTTATAAAAGCTTTCCCGATACTAAGTTACTACTTGTCAGATGAATCTCTTCTAGTGTGATCCAGTTAAATAACTACCTTCAACTATAATAATCTCGCTTGTCACCGAATTCCTTGAAGGCACAAATTCTACTGATTGTGATAGCAAAACTGCTGTTTGAGCATTAAAAAACGTGATAGATGTGATATTAAAAAGGGCTCCTTCCAATCTACAAACAGCATCTAATACCGAACGCAAAAATTTCATTTCTCTTCCGTTACAGCTGTAAACGTAAGGATCTTCAGTACAGATGTTTGCTACGCGTCGGAGTTATTTACAAACCGTCGCGTCGTTAAAAACGTCCATGATTACCGTAATCCAATATTTGAACTTGCTCCACGGCGGCCTAGCGTTAGTTGCGAGAAATAAATCTTTTAAATTAGAGTAAATTTGAAAATTCGACACCCAGTTAACAGGCGTCCTAAACACTAATCTAAAGTGAGGCAATAATGACTTCAGCGTATTCTTGTACATAAGTTACGTTGTTAGGTTCAGACAGATATTATGAGTGCATAAAACATCAACGTACCCGCATTACTTAATTACATTTAATGTTCAGTTAGCAAGCTCGTTTTAACAGCCATTTGTCTTCACTATTCACTGGTGCCATTTTGTCTTCTTTTACTTAGTTATATGTGTGTAACGTATGTCTGGAATTGAACAGCCAGTGCTGTATAGTACTTATTATTTTGTTCCTCTATGTGTGGAACAAAATAAAATGTGACGTTATAAAAGCATGTATGTTTTAATTGTAGTTTTTTTTTTTCCTTACACCACTCTTGAAATACACAAGTAAATTTTTCAAGTGGCCGTTAACCGGAATCGCCCTTGGTCTTTTTTTTTAATAATAATAATAATAATATTCTTTATTGTCAACAGAAAATTATTCCAATACAAGGACAAAAATAAAATAAAAATAGGAAAAGTAAATTTACGCGTTCGATAATAACAATAATACAATACTAATACAAACAAAATGAAAGAAAAAAGAAGCATTATTAGTAT